>CM018036.1:21299483-21351983 GCA_008638375.1 Nyssa sinensis
GTAGTGATTTATTGTGAGTCATATTGTCAAATTTCAAAATCAAACTAACCCATCAAACTCATTATCAATTGAAAACTTGTCTCTCTTTAGAATTTCTTGTTCTCTCCAGTTTGTGTTAATCACTATCGTCTCTTGTACTTCGATGGTCCCATTTACCCACAAATTGATGCTTATGTAATTGGAAATTAATGAAAAGGGTCCAAATTGCAATTTCAGATTCTTAAATGTCATGCTACAAATGTGTAGATTAAAATGAAAAGTTATTCTCATGAGGATAATACACTTTCATAAATTATAAGTACAAAAAAATTAATCTTAAATTCTCCTCCTTTATTCTCCCATACCTAAAGGGGCTGCAATGACTTATGCTTACAGAATTTGGGTAGTGATCATTTAAGCTATTTGTTCTCTTCCTTCCTCTCTTTTCTTTTTATTGTTGTCTCCTCTATTTTGTACTCTTTCCCCTCTTTTAAATTAAATAAAAAAAAAACTTTATCCAACTTAATTATAAAACTAAAAATTTAAGATTAAAAGTATAAACAAACTTAATTATTTCTTAATCCAGATTTATATCATTTTAAAAACAAAATTTACTTTTAAAGTGATAATTAATGTACATTATTAAGCACTTTTAATAGGATTATTTTGCATAGCTGATGTGTTTCAGAAGTGTAAGGCATGCATAGAATGTAAAATAAACATACGGTCTCGGTACAACGGTTGCGATTGTTGGTAATTGTCGTCAAATAAAAATGGCTAAAAATATTTTTTATTAAATACCTAATTGATTATTAAACAACACCTTACTTTTTTTATTAAGTTAATTAGTCATAAGTCCCTTAAAAAAGTGTTTAATTATTTTAAAATTTACACTATTTTCAATTGTAAGGTGAAGGACATGATTGTTTTTAATTTTTAGCTTAGATCTATCTTGATGACATCACACTTATAAATTTTTTTTATAAATGATAATTATACCCTAATATAACTTACACGCACATTCCCCCAAAATAAAAAATTCCCAAATCATTGCAACCATATTCCCCAGTGAAATAATAACCTTCACATCTCATCGGAACCCTTTTAGCATCCATATGCTTGCAGTGGTGGTATTGGCACAATATGATGTATCCATTATTGTTGAATCTCGTTGGAACGATGGTGGCCGACGATGGTATTGTGATGGAGCTTTTGGTGTTTGCACGGCGGCATGCAATAGTTGGGCATCAAATGGTTGAGAAAGAGGCGGTCATTGAGAGTAGTGGCTGCAGCCTGTAGCTATGTTAACAAGCCACCATGAGGTTTTACCATTATTAAACCTTTGTATTTTCTCACCATTGATCCATCGAACAAGCATATTGATGGCTTCAGGATTTTTATTTTGAATGGCTTCAAGATCTTTATTTTCTTACCTCAAGATCAATCACATTTAATGGTCAACCATTCAAATAATAGTTCTTTTATATTGGTTGGATGTTTATGTATTTTGGACTTTTCTACTATGATGTTTACATTGGTTGGTTGGATATTTATAAATGAAATGTTGACTGCATCATTTTTTGGGTCACATGCCAATCCATTTTAAGCAATTGTAAAGTTAAAGTTTATTTTTTAACCTTTTCAAATCAATATTCTTCTTTCACATATCATGATTCATTTTAGGTGACTTGTTTTTCACAAACTATTATTGCACAATATATTAGCCATCAATTAATTAATTTTTCTCCTCTTTTTTTTTTTTTTAAAATAGTTTTTAAGACTTATGTTATTGAATAACATATTAGTCAATGCACAAAGAATACAACTAATAAGGTTCATAAACTGTGAAATTTTACACTTTTAAGATATTGTGAAATTTTACACTTTTGAAATTATATGAAATTTTATACTCTCGCAACTAGTGAATTTTTTAATCACCCGTACTTTAAAAATTATTATTACTATTTTTTTTACAATTTTTAATAACTTTGAAAGTCAATTTTGAGCATCCAACATGTGGACAGATAATTTTCTCAATTTTTTTTTATAAAATTCTAAAATTTTACACTTTTAGTTGCCACTAAGCTTTTCACTGTAAAAGTGTAAAATTTACACTTTTGTTGATGAAATTTTATACTTTTGGAATGATTTTTTTCTCTTCAGATTTTCATATTGAATATGGATATTGTTTGATAGATCTCGATGTTTAGAATCCAAATATATAATTTTTATTAAAAATAGATTTATAAATTTCAAGTTATTGAATTTTAAAGTTTCGAATTTTTTTTTTTTTTTTTTGCAACTATTCTTTATTTTACGGAACTTGATGCTCCAAGCCATGCACTTATCTTTTGAAGAATGAACTGATTTAAAAATGTAATGGTGTTTTAATTATTGAATATTAGTAGGACTTGGTGGGTTATGAAGTTTAGATTAGGACCTAATGATAATTTTTGTACTTTTAGTAAACTTCTCATTGAACGACCCTTTTATATTCTACTTTTAGACAAATTATAGTTGTTTTCTTAAAAACTATTTTAAACAAATATTTTAGGACAATACTTACTCCAAAGCAACCTCCTCTTAAGTAGGTACGTGTTACAATCTTAATTTATCACATATGTATGGAGACCAAAGTATATGTGGGCTATAAATTTGAAAAATAATAATTTATACATGTAAAATTTTAGCATTTTCAAACTAGCCCGCTCAAAAAAATTTTAACCCATTATTTCTATAATTTTTTAACCCAAAATTTTAGCCTACTCCAAAATTTCTTTTTTAATTCTATAATATCTCTCATTTCTCACAGCAAAATTATAACTTAACCCATTAACTATCTTAATTCTTAAAATTTAATCACTAAATTTGATGGGTTTTGATGTTTTCTTGAAAATTTTAATTTTTAAACCTTTGCTTGGATGCTAAGATTTTTTTTTTTACCGATTTTAATTTTTTTTGCTAGAATGTTTTCTTTTAAACTTTGTTTGGTTGCTAAGAAAAATTTTATTTCCATTTATTTGATGGATTTTGATATTTTCTTGCTAAATATTTCTCATTTAAACTTTGTTTGGTAGATAAGAAAATTTAAGAATAAAAAAAATACAAATTTTTTATTTCTCGTCCTAGAATTTTCTTCCTATTTGCCTTCACTTTGAGAAAAATTTTCTCATTATCATCTTTTTGTTTGAGCAAGAAAGTTTCTTCATGTAAATTTTTTCCAATTTGATAAAAAAGAGTAAATTGTACTAACATTCTTGAAATTTATGACAATTACACTGACATCTCCTGAAGTTTTTGAAATTACACTAACCTCCCATATTTTACTTGAAAATATACATGTACCTTCTTCATGATAATTTTTTTCTTCAAAATGACGAAATTGGCCATTTTATTTATTTATTTTTAATTTTCTTTCCAATTTTAACCAATTTTTCAAACTTTTTTTTAAAGATATTCTTATTTTTTTATTTAAAATAAATTTAAAGCTTACTTTTATTTATATAAAAACAAATTTAAGGTTTTTTTTATCAATATTTATTTGAAAAATGAAAAAATAAATTGGTCAAAATTTAAAAATTGAAAAAAGAAATATGAAATAAGTAGTTTTGTCATTTTGAATAAAAAAAATTGACAGAAGGAAGATATCTGTATATTTTCAAGTAAAGTAGGAGAGATTAATATAGTTTTAGAAACTTCAGAAGAGGTAAGTGTAATTGTCAGTACCTACAAATTTGTTATTTCTCCTCCTAAATTTTTTTTCCTATAATCTTCACTTTGAGAAAAATTTTCTCATTATCATCTTTCTCTTTGAGAAAAAAAGTTTCTTCGTGTAAAATTTTCCCAATTTGATAAAAAAAAATGAGTAAATTACATTAACATTTTCTGATATTTATAAAAATTACATTGACTTCTCCTGAAATTTCTAAAACTACACTAACTTCTTCTACTTTATTTGAAAATATATAGATGTCTTCTTCATGTCAAATTTTTTTTTTTTTTTTCAAAATGATGAAACTACCTCTGTTATTATTTGTTTTTTTGTATTTTTTTTCCAATTTGACCAATTTTTCTAACTTTTTTTAAAGATTTTTTTTTTATTTTTTATTTAAAAACAAATTTAAAGTAAACAACTTATTTTTATTTTATATAAAAATAAATTTAAAATTTTTATCAATATTTATTTAAAAAATAAAAAATAAATTAGTCAAAATTTAAAAATTGAAAAAAGAAATATGAAATGAGTAATTTTTTCATTTTAAAGAAAAAAATTAATAGGAGAAAGATATCAGTATATTTTCAAGTAAAATAGGAAATGTTAGTGTAATTTTAAAAATTTCAGGAAAGATCAGTATAATTATCATAAACTTTAGGAGAAGTTACTGTAGCTTACCCTTAAAAAACTCCCCCTATAATCTTCCTTTTTCAAGGATTTTTTAGAAAAACAAAACATTTACATGTAAAACTTTTTTAATTTAAAAAATAAATAGAATCTTCCTAAACTTTCTCTCAAAATTTTATTCTAGTTCTCCTGAATATTTTTTTTGATTTTGCCCTTTCATATATACTCACATCAATATCAAGTAATTATTTAATTTTAATTAAATATATATATATATATATATATTACATGTGTGATTAATTATAATTAACACATATAAATAAGAGGGGATTCTTAAGTAAGTATTATTTAATATTTTATTAATTCCGATGCTTTAAAATGCTAGTTGCATATAGAACATCATAATTGTGGACAAGGAACAGTCAACACAACGTGTACTAGGGGATCCACTTGTCGCCCTAAAAAACTTTCGGCGAAATGATAAGCATTTGACCAGATTAACCCTATACTGATTCGCGGTTTAGCTTTTACCAACTTTACTTTTGAATCTATCGCATGCTCCACGTTCTGTCCATGTCTTTAAGACTGATGTCTTTTGAGATATGAAATATAATTACTATTTTTTTTTTTTATGTGTATTAGAATCTATATCATAAAATTTTATCAATTTTTTTTATTTGTTGACGTAACTGTTCGGATATTAATTAATTAAGTCTATTGATATATGCGAATGCTAGTCAATTAAGCTTTTTAGTGTTAGTCAATTAAGTCTTTTAAACTCACCTGACATGACTAGCACTAAGAGGCTGAATTCACTAGAACCAAGAGCAGCTACGTCAGTAAGTAAATTTTTTTGATAAAATGTTAAAGTAAAAATCATATTACTGTTTTTTTATATTTTAAGCACAAGATAATATATATATATATATATATATATATATATATCTAAGAGGAGTAGATTATTTGTTATATATTATATAGGATCATGCCCCGAAGTGTAAATAAAAAACATTAAAATTATTATTTAGTTCAAATTTAAATATATTAATTTATAAAGTCTTTTAATTATTTAGTATCAAAAATACTCATTTCCAAGAAGTTTTCTTAAAATTAGGAGCAACATTAAATTTTTTTAATAAAAGTTCATATATAAATTTATTTTGAATAAAATTATATATTTAGATTCTAAATATCGAAATCTATCAAATAAGATTCATATTGAATATAAAAATTTGAAAAAAAAAACATTTCATTAAGTGTAAGATTTCATCTAACAATAAAAAGCTTAGTCTCACTCTAAAATTTAAAATTTGACGCTTTCTAAAATTATAAAATTTTATAATTTTATAAAAATTAAAAAAATTCTTTAACTACATGTTGAATGCTCAAAATTGAATTTAAACATCGTGAAAAATTATGAAAAAAACGGGTAATTAAAAACTCACTAATTATAAAAAGTATAAATTTTTATCGTGTAAAATAATGTAAAATTTTACAGAATTTTAAGCTAGATTCTCCACTCATTTCTTTCAACTCAAAGAGACATACTTACATTAGTGGTAACAAGCAATCAAATAAAATAACATTATGCAAATAACAAAACAAGACTAGTTCATTTTCTAAAATAACAAAGCTTGTTTTTACATTTTTCTAAAATAACATCTCTCCAAAGTATAGAAATGAAGCTTTTATGAAATAAAAAAATTTATGCCAACAGCCCATACTTCAATTAAATAAAAAAAAATTCTAAACTTTTCCTACTGATTTGTACTATTTTAAGAACTCAAACAGTGCACATGTGGCGCAGTTTCATTTTTCCTTTTATCCCCCTCACATTCCCAATTTTTACTCATTGACATAGACATCTATTGTTTCTTTAATTCCAAACAAATATCAATTTATAAATATTTTAATCGAGTATTCCAAAAGGAAACAAATCCTTTTCTTTGACAACCATGACAGATGTTTCGGCCAGAACCTTAGTTCCTATCTTTTTTTTTTTTGATTTATGATTTTGAAGTTGAAGCAGGATGGTGGCATGATGATTTGATTGGACGATGGTAAAATGGGTTTGTGCTAACATTGATGAAGCAATCTACTATGAAGATGAAACACTTGCCAACGATGCAACAAGACTCTCTCTCTGCATTTAAAAAAATACAAAAAAAATAATAATTAAGAGGTCTTGTTGCATAGTCGGCAGTGTTTCATCATCTTCATAGCAGATTGCTTCATCACTGTTAGCACAAACCCATTTTACCATCGTCCAATCAAATCATCATGCCACCATCCTGCTTCAACTTGGACTGAGATGATGAAACACTCCCAAGATTCCCGATAGTTAGACAGATGTTTTTCAAAATTTTTAAAATTATATAAATATTTTTTATTTATTCTAACAAATTATACTGATTTTTTTTAATCTAATTTTTTTTTATAAAAATAACAAAATTGTCCTTCTTAATTTTTTTAACATTTTTAATTTTTTTTTCATTTTATATAAAATTAAATTTTAAATAAATAATTTATAGTTTTAGCTAAAAAAGTTCTAATTAATATTTATTTTAAAATAAAAAAAATAGTTAACAAAAATTGGTCAAAACTTTTAAAAAATATAAAAAAATATATAAAATGGACAATATTGTTATTTTAAAAAATAAATTAGAGAAGAAATTAATATAATTTTAAAAATTTAAAGAGATATAAGTGTAATTATAAAAAGTTTTAAAAAAAATCAGTATAATTTATTTAAATATCAAAATTACTTTTATAAAATAAAAGTAATAAATTTTATAGGACATAAAAATTTAAAGTTAATTATAAAATGCAGACGATACGAACCCTCTTTTGTTTTTTTGTGTTGTGTTGTGTAGTGGGGGAGTGTGTGATGTGTGTGTGAGAGAGGGATTGACTTGAAAGAGGGCTTGACGTCAAAGTCTTTACATCACAATACCTAGGTCATTTCGGACCCTCCTTCGCAGCCACTTCCTTCTTTATTCCATGAAGCTTCTTTATATAATTTTTTAATATCTATGCATATATTTTTGAACTCATCACCTATTTTGATACGAGAGACTCAGTCTTAAATATCCCCAGACCTTGATTCTAACCTACCCCTCTCTCTCTCTCAACTCTGAAGTCATATATTGTCACAAACCATATATCGTTTAAGCAATGGCAGCCAAACGTTTTTTTGATGAATCCGGTTCAGACCCAGATGAGCCTAACAATAAACGGATCAGAACTAGGCCTTCTTTCTCGTCGTATGTCTTCATTTCTCTCTGTTAATTTGGGCCATATAAATTTAGTGTATATCTTGAAACTAGTTTATTACCTTCTACTATATGATTGTTTCTAGTTTATGAACATAAGAACGTCTATATCATATTGCACTAGTGGCTGTTTGGATTAAATTTCGTTTGTTTTCTCTCTTGACAGTGTAATCAGAGAAGTGGTTATGGTGAATTTCTTGCAAAACTTCTGTTCAGCCTTGGAACCAATGCTTAGAAGAGTGGTATATATGACCATCAAGCTCTAATAGATTATGCTTATTATATAGCAAATACTTCATCTACACACACAGTTATGTGTGTCTATATATATATATATATATCTTGTATTTCTTTTCTTATTTTGCTAATAAATTAAATTAATTAGGCTGAACAGGAGATATCCTGAATTATATTAAAAAAAAAAAATTAAAAAATTATTTGTTACCATTTCATCAGGTGAACGAAGAGGTAGAACATGGGCTAAGACTCGGTGCAAGAAGTTTGACTAGGTCTTCATCACTGCGAATCCAAGCACTGGAACCATCAAGCTTGCAACTGATGTTCAGCAAGAGTGTTTCCCTCCCAATATTCACTGGAAGCAAGATTGGGGACATTGAAAACAACCCACTTCAAATCGTACTGGTGGACACAACAGCTAATCAAATGGTTCCAACAACTCTTTCTTATCCCATCAAAGTAGAAATTGTGGTTCTTAATGGGGATTTCCCTTCTGATGGAGATAACGAAACATGGACAAGTCAAGAGTTCAACAGAAATATTGTAAGGGAGAGAACCGGAAAGAGGCCTTTGCTCACCGGAGACTTGTTCGTGACCATGAGGGATGGGTTTGCAGCTGTTGGGGATATCGAATTTACTGATAATTCGAGCTGGATTAGGAGCAGGAAGTTTAGAATCGGTGCAAGAGTGGTTCAAGTGAGCAGTAATGGTGTCAGGATTCGCGAAGCCATGACTGAATCTTTCGTCGTTAAAGACCACCGGGGTGAATGTAAGTTTCTTCTACCTTCTTCTTCATTGAACTGTTTGTTTCTTCGGTGGATGTATGACTTGTTAATACTCTTGCACAATGATAAGATTGATACTGATACATATATTTTCTTCATACAATTCAATACTAATATATATATATATATATATATTATATTGTATTGTATTGCTATAGTAACATATCCTATCAACCTTATATATTTATTTATTTTAGAAATGTAGGGAACGTCCATTTGCCAAAAAAAAAAAAAAAAAACAAAACAAAAAGACTCATTTCAACTTAAGTTGTCACGCATGAGTATTTATTTATTTTTAATTTTTATTTCTTATATTTAAATTGATCTTACCATCCTCAATCATTGATAACAAAACAATTAATGCAATAAATCTAGGTACGACTGAGTCAAACCCACAAGCAGATCACCGACCCTAACTTGCTTTACTTTTCATTCTATGAATAAAATGGAGATTTTCAGTACATTAAATTAAGAATTGACACATCATTTTTTGGTCACGAAGATAAACCCACTCCACCACCAATCCTAACCCATTAATATAAAAAAAAAATGAGAATAAATAAATAATCTTGAATAGTGATTTGTTAACAATAAATTTTTAGGCAAAAAAAAAAAAAAACAAAATAAGCAATGGTGTGTTGCTGCATGGTAGTGGGAGAAATTTTTAAGTGAATTATGTGTATGAATCGGACTAACCAGGCTACTGTCATGTGTACATGTTGAGTTCATTAAATCAGTCAATAGAGGTGCACCTAAAAACTGACGATACAGGTCTGATCATGATACATAATATCAATTTAATTTCTGGTTTGATGTATTGAAAAGTTCTCAACCATGGGTCAAAGCGTGATGATTAGCTAGGGTGCTTTTTGTTGAACCTTGTGGACCAAGGCCTCACATGTTTGCTCAAAAAGGCCATCTCCCTTTCTATCTTTTAAATCAGACATACATATATACATAATTACACACACACACACACATATATATAGACACATGATTTGAGTCAAAAAACAACTGAAGTTTTGTTTTTGTTATTTAGCCCTTGAAAAAGATGCTCAACATATTGGTCCCAGTGATGCAAACTCTTAAGCCAGGGACAGAAATGGGATCTTTTCCTTGTTATCAAGAAGCTCATCTAATATCTATGTGTCCACCCCTTGTAAATGATTGTTTCTAGTCAATGGGTACATGGTGGATTCAAAAATTGTGATTAGGGCATCAAAGTATATATACAAACTAAATTTTTGAGAAGACAAAATTGAATAAATTTTGGGGGTCAATTCTTCACTTTTAATTTTTTTTCAGCCAAATAAAAATGAAAAATTGGATTTTTAAAATCTTTGGCCGCCTTCCCGACCCCTGGATTTGCCATTACTAATGGGCAAAGGACAAATTGAAGTGAATTTTACTCAAAAAGTACTTTCGTGAAAATTCTTTTAGGCTTGGTCGTAGTATGTAACATTTGTACTATATATATTGTATAAATCATGGTAAACGATTTCAAATACTTGATTTGCAAAATATATGCATGCTTTAAGCACAATAACCCAATATATATCATGCTGTTAATTCAATATATGAAATGGAATGTAATTGAAATTTGTATCGATCATGAAATACAGTGTACAAGAAGCACCACCCACCAGCGCTAGATGATGAGGTATGGCGACTTGAGAAAATTGGAAAAGACGGAGCGTTTCATAAGAAACTTGCCTTTGCGGGCATTAAAACTGTGCAAGACTTCCTGAAGCTGTCTGTTGTCGATCAAACCAGGCTTAAAGGGGTATATAATTTTCATTTTTCATTCTTTTTGTCAATCAATACATACAAGTCTATATAATATATAGGTATGAAAAATAACGTAGTATTCTTAATAATATGAAACAGATACTAGGTGGTGGAATGTCAGAGAAAATGTGGGAAGTAACCGTAAACCACGCAAGGACTTGCATTATGGGGAGCAAACAATATATATCCCGAGGACCGAATTGCACTATTTTCTTGAATCCTATATGTCAAGTTGTCAAGGCGGTGATTAATGGCCAAACATATTCCAATCGGGAACTAGCTAGTGTGAATAGGGTATGAGCTACATTCAATGCTACAATCTTTTTTCCCTTTGAATTTTTTTGTCCCTCTTTTTTCAATCACAAGTTACTGATGCTGTTGACATTTTCAGGCATTTCTTGAGAATTTGGTCAAAGATGCATATGTTAATTGGAGTTCCTTAGAAGAAGTTGATGGACTTTTGAATGAGACTGCCCTGCTAACCCAAGGTACTTTGAGCCTTTACATGATTATAGGTGTACATGTGTGTGAAAATAATGACATATCTATATATAAATGCATTGATTATTACATGTGATTTGGCAGAGCCACATCTGAATAACCAGACCGTGGTGAGATCTTATCAGCCACATGCACTTCTAACTGATGGGACCATGGAGGCGACTTCTGTACCAAACAATGTACATACAGAATGCAATGAATGGCTAGTGAACTCGACATTTATCTACACTCCGGCGGACAGTGGTGTCCGTTACAACGTCTCGGAGTCCTCATCGGATGGTGAATTGATACTGGAAAGGACTCTCTTCCACGATAGTTGATAGCATATTATGTGAATTCTCCATGGCAATTCCTAGTTAATTTTCCTTTCACTATTTAGTATTTACTTTTGTCCCCTTTTCAAGCATAAAAGAAAATGTTAAACCCAATAGGAAATGTTGATTTTTTTTTTTTTAAGGAAAAGGAACCACAATGAATACGTATAAAGCCAATTTGTGTTGTAGTAGTAGTACTGAAAGCTCTCTCTCTTTCTTTTTTGCTATAAATTCACTCTATGCAAAATCGCTTTGTGGGTATTTGGCCTAACAATTGTAAATTGCTTATCACATTTTGGCGTGGGATCAAGTTCTAAAATATAGTTCTGTGTTATTTGGTGGGAGCATTGCAGTGTAGCAACACAATTTTGTGTGAGACAAGACAACTATTATAAACTGCTATTCTTTTTAATTAGCTTAATTTTTAAGCAGTTCTGAGCTACTAATCACATTTTCAAAAATTGTGATGATTCCCCACCACACTTCCAAATGAACT
The DNA here is from genome assembly GCA_008638375.1 of Nyssa sinensis. Classification (NCBI taxonomy): domain Eukaryota; kingdom Viridiplantae; phylum Streptophyta; class Magnoliopsida; order Cornales; family Nyssaceae; genus Nyssa; species Nyssa sinensis. The sequence continues at coordinate 21,311,198 of CM018036.1, forward strand.
CTTAGGATACGTTTGGTACGCTGGTATAAAATAAGACAAGAATTGAATAGTATCAGGAATAGAATGAAGTAGGAATAGAATGAAGTAGGAATTGAATGAGAATAATTATTTTATTATTTTGTTTGGCTGAATACCCAATAATGGAATGACAAGTACAATTCTGTGTTTGGTTTGAACCATCAAATTTTTGAAATAAAGTTAATATTAAGTTTGATATTCAAAATACTCATATAAATTTTAAAACTTTCATGTACGTTTAATGAAAAAAAAATTTAACTTACATTTTTTTTTATTGGCAAAAAAAAATTCAACTTGCATTTGTTTTATTGGCAGAAAAAAAAATTTAATCTACATTTTTTTTATTGGCAAAAAAAAAAAAAAAATCAACTTGCATTTTTTTTATTGGCCAAAAAAAATAAAAATAAAAATTTTAGTAAGGAATGGAATAAGCATTCTGTGACTTTTGATGACTTTTTTAAGAATAGTCATTCCATTTGAAATGATCATTCCGGCTTAAAAAGTGCAAACAAATACAGAAATAGAATAGCATCAAGAATGCACATTTCATTCTTATCCTCATTCTGGCCTACCAAACATCACCTTAGTTTGCAAACTAATAATTGATAACTTGCCCAACTTCCTTAACAAACAAATTTAAATGAGAATTTGATTTATATCTTATAATTGCTTCTATTTTCTGACAACTGATGGAATTATTTTGGGTTTGGTTAAGTGATCGTAAATAATGTTCCAATTCTTAAAATTATATGTCAATGTTGTATTGTTGGTATTACATCAAATCAAATCACGTAATTGATATTTCAAATAAAATTTAAAAATGTAAGCATAGCACAGTACTTGTTAGCACATGACACATGGCTTAGCCAGAACCATAATTCCACTTAGAGACAACAAATGCATGTTGGAAGTAGGTAAAAAGCAAATGAAAAGAAACCAAATTTTATATATAACACGTGCGCAATCATTAACTCTAAAAATAAACCCTTGATTTACAGCAATAAGAAAAATTATACATCATCAATACTCGTGGGTTAAAACACAACATGACAGGACCTCTTTAAAATTGGGTTAAAAGACCTAATTTGAGAATTCTCATGCCATGAGCAACTTCTTAAAATCTCAGCAAAATTGATATATATATATATATATATATATATATATATATATATGCCTTTGACTATCACCTAGAAGTGAATGTTCTTTTTTTTTTAACTCTTTCTCACACAATAGCGAATCCAAATAATGTCCTTTAGCAGCGCCAAACTAGAATTATAGTACGATTCTTATGAAATTCAGAAAATTTTGAGGAGCAAATTGTAATTTTTAAATAATTTTAAAAAAAGTATATTTGTTTATTTAATGATAACAAAGTATTAATTGTAGTACAAATGATTTAATTATGAGATATTAATCTAGGAAAACTAATTATGTTTACTAAATGATCCATATCGACAAAAAGACAACAATATGGAAGATGACTTGTCGGTTGAAGAAACTTAGACAATACAATGGCATCGGATTGGAAGTGCTCAAGTTCAATGAACTCGAAGTGAAGTTCTACACTACTAATTTTTGGGTTTTTGAGAGAGTTAGGAAATGATTGAACAAATTTCAAGGCTCAATGAACTTAAGATATCTTAAAAAATTAGATCAAAATTTTGAAAAATCAATCGAACTAAAGAGCACTCAATCAACTGAATGTCCAATGTCCTTAAAAGAATTTAAGTTTTGTTAAATTTGGCCGACCTAATGAAGGATCTAGTTGACTAAATATTGTATGGTGCCAACATTGAATATACTTAGTCGACTTAAGGTTTCATCTCTTTTTCAAGAATCTATAATCTGTGAAATTCATTCAACCTAAAATATTATTCAGTCAATTGAGTCATGAAAGTTTTATGAGCATTAGGCTCTGTCAAAACCAGTCAAACCTAATGAATGGGATCTGTCGATTGAATTGACAAGTTTTCAAAACTAAACAACTTTTAGTCGACTCAATGTGTTAATCAATCGACTAAATTTGTTGATTTGGCATTGCAACGGTTAAAATTTTGAATGATTTGAAAAGTCATAACAACTAGTTTTTATTTCTAATGGTTATATTTTAAAATTTTCTATAAAACAGAGGATAAAACAACATTTATGATGATCATATTGACTGCATTAAATTGAGACAGTTTTGGATTAAAATCTTAACTCTCAAATACTTAGATTCTTAAATGTACTAGGCCTTTATTGGTCAATCAGTAGGAAGACTAGACTTCATTGAACATCATATCTAAAAGAGAGTGTTATTTAGTAAACTTCCACGATGTTACCAATTTGAGGTTGGAACATTTTGTTGACCAGCCTTTGATAGGTTGCTTCCGCGTTCTTTAACCCAAAAGGCATTACCTTGTAGCAGTAGATTCCTCTTTCAGACATGAAGGCTGTCTTCTCTTGGTCTAGGGGTATATTTGCTCTTAGTTGTTCCCCGAGTATGCATCCATAAAGCTCAGAAGCTGAGGCCCTGCAATTGTGTCTACTAGTTGGTCTATTCTAAGGATCAAGAAGCTGTTATTGGGGCATGCTTTGTTGAGGTCGTTGTAGTCAACAAAAATCCTCAACTTTTCATTCTTTTTTTTGGCCAAAACTATATTGGCCAACCAGTCTAGATAGTAGACTTTCCTGATCATCCCAGACTCCAGAAATTGCTCAACTTCTTAATTGATTATTTTGTGTCGTTGTGGTGCAAACGTCATTTTCTTCTGACGTACTGAGGGATAGCATGGATCGACCATAAGTTTATGGCTGATGAATTTAGAATCAATGCCATTCATGTCCTTCACACTCCAGGCAAAGGTTGAGGTGTCTTTTAGGAAAGTTATTATCTCTTTTGCTTCCTCTAGGCTCAGAGCTGAGCCTATCTGGACAACTCAGCTGGAGTCTTGAGGATCAATTTGGATATTTCAAACTTCTTCATTGGGCTGGAATGAACTGCTTGTCCCTCTTAGGCTGAGTGGTTCCCCTAACTCCTCTATACATGATTTGTCTAGTTATGAGCTTGGAGTTCTGATGGAGCTAACAAAATTCTGTAGTTGCTATTTCTTCACTTTAGGCTTCAAAGATGTGGCTTGGCTGGCTTTCCTTGGACGTAGGTTAGTAGCCTTTGACGGTCACCGCATTTCCCTCCAGAATAAATTTTAAGCACTGATGCATGGTAGACATCATGACATTGAGATCATCGATCTAAGATCTTTCAAGGTTCAAATTGTACGGAGAAACATCGTCAATGACTATGAGTTCGGTCAAGATAATTTTTTGATCTTGGAATTCTCCAATAGTGATAAGTAGTTTGATGGTCCCGAGTGAAAAACTGATATCACCATTAAAACCGCCCATCACTACTGTAGTGGGCTGGAGTTCCTTTCGATCTATCTTCATTTTCTAAAAAGAAGAGGTGATTAGTACATTTGCCGAACTCCCAATGTCAATGAGCACTCTCATGATATGGAAGTTTGAGATTTGAAGGGATAATATGAGCGAGTCATTGTGGGGGAAATGTAACCCTATCAGGTCCAGGTCTGAGAACTGGAGTGTGGGAATTACTTTCTACTTCTTCTCAAGTGCATTAATATTGAAGACCTTTGGCTACTACCTAGCTTCTCGGGCATACCTCTTTCGAGCCATATTCGACATTCCACTCATCTAGTTGTTTGTAAGGAGGACATATATGACGTGGTGTTGAGGTTCTGTCCCATATTTATCATTTGGTCTATCATACCTAGGACCTTGCTGTTTATAAGAGGCTCTCTATCGGTCCTTCTCGCCTTTGTGTGGTCGGTTGTCAATTTTTTTGTGCATTTTGGGTGAACTCCCGTAGCTTCCCCCTACGAATTAAGCCTTCAATTTCTTGTTTCAGAATTCTACATTCGTCCGTGGTATGGCCATGATCTTTGTGAAAATCACAGTATTTGCTTTAATTCATTTTTCCAGGGTTTCCCTTCATCCTCTCTGACCATCTGAGCTCTTTTCGTGATTGTATCTGATGAAGAATATCCCTTAGTGGTGCATTCAAAGGTGTGTAAGGGTTACCCTTTTTTAGGCACTTGACAAATCCTTCCGTTCACACTTTTCCAGGCTTCGAGCTTTTTTCCTCTGGTCTTTAGTCGACCTTGTGGCGGGTTGCTCTTCTTTTTTAACCAAATCTTTGGTTTCTTTTGAGGAGGACCTTAAGTCTTCCAAAGTGATGTAATTTTAAGCTTTTAGTAGTAGTTCAGGCATGTTGGTTGGAGGACTTTTGACGAGAGAATCCCTGAACCTTCTAGGAGAGAGATCGGAGGTCAAAGCTACGATTGTAAAACGCTATTCACATCCTTCTACCAAGGTAAGTTCCTTGCTGAATCTCCTGATGAAGTCCCTCAAGGATTCACCCTTGTTCTGTTTAATTGTTAACAGAAACTCAGGACCCCTTCTAAATCTCCTGCTGGTGATAAACCTGCTCAAGAGCTTGTTACTCAGATATGTGAAGCTTGAAATTGAGTTCGGAGGTAAACGGTGGAACTATTCTAGCACTGCTCCCTTGAGGCTCGTAACAAATGATCTGCATATTAGTGCGTTCGTACCTCCTTGAAGAGCCATAGTGTGTTGGAAGTAAGAGAGGTGGTACATAGGGTCGGTGCTTCTATCATATAGTTCGATTTTTGAAAGGACGTACTTCCTTGGGGGTGCCTCCGCCATTATGGCTAGGGTGAAGGGAGTCTCTCTCATGCCAAACAGATTGTAGAGTTGTTTGGCCGCGTGTTGAATGACTCTAGACTTAGTAGGATTTCTTGACTCTATCTCCTCATCTCAGCTCTGACGTGAGTGATGGTGACTTCTGGACTGTTGAGGTACCACCTATACGTTTAATTGTTCCAGGTTTTCTAGTTGGTTTATTTGCTGATAAGGTTGCCCCTGCCTAGGAGGCACATTATTGCCATAGCCATTCAGAGGTTATTGAAGTATCGGTTGGTCTTGAGCCGGCTGTTGGTCCTGAACCTACTGTGGCGGTTACTAGTTCTGAATGGGCTGCGGGGGCTACTGATTCTGAACCGGTTGTGGCAGCTGGACTGACTGTGATGGTTGCTGAATCTACGCGATTAAAGCTTGCTAACTTTAAACTAATTTTGCTATAGTTTGGCTGAGATTATCAATCTGCTGAGCCATGGTGTTTATCCTTTGATTAGCTGCAGTTGGACGAGGCTGAGGTACATCAACATGCCTTTGTATAGGAGCTGGTGCTCGGACCGGGGCAGGTTGCCTTGGTCACAAGTTTCAGGCCATTTGGTTGTTTGATAAATTTTATTGAAGAATAGAACTTTGTCGAGTTCCCACAGACATCGCCAAATTGGTGATATTATTTTCTGTCTTTGATAGTTAATGTCCAAAATCCTTTCTTTGAGATATCTGCAAAGAAGAGATTAGAAGATCACCGGTGGAGGTCCGATGAAGAAGCCTCTGATGGTTAAGTTAGTAGCTTCAACAAATAACTATTAAGAGTGGATGTAAAGTTGGGAGAAAAACGTACCCCTTCTGGTTGAGGTCTTTCCACTTTTATAGATGATAAATATTTTGTTGTTGAGATCTTCACAAGAAAGTAGAGATTTGATTTGATTCTTTTGACTTGATCAATTTTTACATATCTCTGAATAATTGACTTCCTATGTACATACCTCAGCATTGAGCGATAAGGTCTAAAAGAAATTTCTTTAATTTTAACTGCCGCGTGTCACTATAACCTTGTGAAATAAATTTGGGAACACCAACATTTCAAATCTAAAAGCAATCACTCTATACAAATAACATTAGAGATTAAATTTCTCTTTAATTAATTCCTCCGGTCCTTACATTGATGAGACTAATACTGTACCTAAATTTTTAAATCAGTGTAAGATTCAGTCACTTAAATCAAATAATCCACAATCATTGAATTGATTTTCAAAATTATTTTTTATTTATGAACCATTTTTACAACTTCATTTTTTTTTTATTTCTGTAAATAATTTAGAGGGATTCAATTATATATTAAAAAAGGATTTTAAAATTTCTTAAAAATTTCAATGGAGTCCTGTCAATAATTTAGATGGGAACTGTTTGGTCCACTCTGTCAGCGGGGGACAAAGAGAAAGTGTAGGGACAGTCGTCGTTGGCGACTTGTGATCCTTATAATTCTGGGTCATTTATATTAGAATAATATATTTATCAGATGTTTTTATCAAAAATATTTGCATAAATAAATTGATAATATTATAGTTCTCTATGTAAAGTAATGTGTAACTTTTCGACTTTACCTACTGATTTCAGATTTCGTTACTCTTTCTTTCAATTTTTTTCATTTGTTATTAAATTATTTTTTAATAAATAGATATGTATTTACATGTTTTCAACCTTATGTACATTAAAAAAAATTATACGATGTGGCATGCTTCCACGTTCACGTACATTAAAAAGAATTTTTTTTTAAAAAAGTATAATTAGAGGATTAATATTTTAGCAAATTGTATCATTTAATGGAAAGTGAATAGAAAAATCCTGCAATATTGTCAATGCACAAAAATATAGAGACCAAGTAAACCGGCCAGCAGCAACCAAGAGAAACAGATTTTTAAGACTGATCGAAAATTTCCTGGAAGGTTCATAGCCGTGTGGATTTATATTTCTGTTTATTCAAAGCTGTGTCTAACCTAGTTGGATTTTGAATTTTCAATCATAGTAGGGAAACTTTACTTTGTTTTAATCAGAACCATCCAAATTCCCAGCTATAAACTACTTATATCATGGAAAATACATAGGAGAAGAGAACCCTGCATTATCAATACTGACAATCGTATCTAATTCTTGGTCATAAATCCAAATACCCTTGAGAAAGGGGCCAGTTTGGCAATAACTTAAAATCAACCCGTTTATAAAGTAGTAAGAGCATGAAACATCAACTGCTTCAAAAAAATTTCACCATGTCTCAACCTCTCATCTTCCTTCTTGTTCTCTGTCTTTCCTTCTTCTTTATGAACTCCAGTGGCAACGACGCGAATTGCTCTCAAGGTGATTGTGGTGGCGTTACGATTAGCTGCCCGTTTTGGCTGCAAGATAACCCAAACTCGAATGATCAGTACTGTGGCTACCAGGGGTTTGGCCTTCCTTGCTCAGCTCACAGCGGCTCCACCTCGACCCCTACCCCCTCCCTCATCCTCAACCCGGGCCGACTGAAGGTTCAAGCTACTAATGCCCTGGCTTTAGGCTTCCAATTTTTTAGGCCCCATAATTTTTTTTTATATTTTAAAAAATATATTTATTATAATAAAATAAATAAATCTTTTCGTCTTCTTAATTTTTCTCTTTTATTATACAACTATCACCTAATAACTACTTTTTGATTGTATTTATTATCTTCTCGTTTATTTCATTTTACTTTTTTCAATAATTAACGTTCTTATTTTTTTATTTATAAAATTCTTTCTTTAAGTCTAAAAAGAATTATGCAACCTAACAATCTGTTATATTTTTTAAAAAATACTCTGCAACCTGACATTTTGATAATCACTTTTGAGCTTTTCTCTTTTCTTCTTTTCTTTTTTTCTTTTCCTCCTTTCTCTGTTCAGCACCCAGCCGCTTTTTTTTTTTTTTTTTTTTCTCTTTTCTTTTCCTGCTCTGCGCACCAGCCGCTTCTCTTCCCTTGTTTGCTTTACTTCAGCCGTCATTTTCTTCTTTATTTTATTTCCTTTAGGTTTACCCGCTGCTCCTTCTTTTCTCTTTTTTTTTCTTGCCCTTTATTTTATTTTCTTTAGGTTTAGCCGCTTGCTCTTCCTTTTCTTTTCTTTTTTTTTTTCTTGCCCAGCCGCGCCGTCGCTTTATTTTATTGGTTTTGGGTCTTGTATTGGATTTTGACATTTTGCAAGTGAAGCCATTTGGAGTTGGTGAGTTGCTGTACGTGAGCCGTGAAGTATTGAAAATTTTGATTAGCTTCTTTTATGTTTGCTGAATCTGAAGACTAAATTGCTCCATAATCAGGTTCTATTGTTCTAACTTTGAATTTTTTAATTTAAAATTTATATTATCTTTTAAGACATATATAATTAGATCGCTTCTATTTTGTTTACAATTTTAAATAAATTTTAAAATTTTAATAAAAAATTTATAAAATTTTAATAAATAAAAAGCCTCATTTTACAATTTTGCTTTAGGCTTTTGAATGGGTTGAGCCGCTCCTGCCTCAACCTCCCCAACGATAGTTACGACACCTACCAATATCGTGTTAAATATATAAGTTATACCAATAAAACCCTTACACTTGTAGACCTAGATTATAATATCTCCAACACAGTGTGCCCCAGCGAGCCCCAGAAGAACCTTACTCTTGACAGTGATGTAGTTCCACTGTATTACTCACCATTAGATTTTAACCTCACGTTTTACTTAAATTTCACTTCTACCGCCTCTTCATCTTGGATTCTAACAGATTGTCTGGATTTCGGGCCGAATAGGCCTTATGTTTCTAATAAGGTGGAGCCTGCTGGTTTAGATTGGTTTACTATTTGTCAAAAGAAATTGGAGACAACGGTGATAGCAAAGGAGATCAACCTTGATGATATGATTGGTGGGCTTGGTAGGGTCATGAACGAGGGCTTCTTGCTCTATTAGAATAGTAAAGAGAGAGGGAATGTGTTAAAACCCTTGTATTCAATGTGTCTAATACATGTACAAGAGGGCCTATATATAGGTATACAAGAGGAAATAATACTGGCATATTTCAGAAAATAATACTGGCATATTCCAAAGATATGTTGAGAATATGCCAAGATATAACTGTACATTATGGGTATGGATATTATGTTTGACAGTACATGGTGACGCCCTCTCTCAAACTCAAGTAGGGGTAGTAGAGACCAACTGGAGTTTGGACACTAAATCATGATGGCATCCTAGTGGATGTGCTTTGGTGAAGAGGTCGGCTGGTTGATCGGTAGAGGAGACAGAGAGGAGTCGAACAGTACCATTGGTAATGTTTTGACGCACACAGTGACAATCAATTTTGATATGTTTGATACATTCATGAAAACTATAATTGTGGGCAATCTGAATAACACTACGATTATCACAGTAGATAACAGTAGCAGTGAGAAGGGGGACTCCCAAGGTAGCAAGAAGCCATCGGACCTAAAGAAGCTCTTGGGTAGTATCGGCAATAGCGCGATATTCAGCTTCAGTACTAGAGCGAGTTGTGACAATTTGTTTCTTGCTACGCCATGAAATAAGAGAGGTGCCAAGGAAGAAACAGTAGCTAGTGGTAGAACGACAGTCAATCGGGTTCCCTGCCTAATCAGCATCGGAGTAGGCACGCAACTCAAGAGGTGAGTCGATGGAGAAATGAAGACCATGAAAGAGGGTACCTTTAAGCTACCGAAGGATTCAGAGAACAACAACATAATGAGAGGACTACGGGGCAGACATAAACTGACTGACAATATGCACGACATAGGCAAGATCAGGCCGAGTAACTGTGAGATAGACAAGACTGCCAACTAATTGTCGGTACAAGGTAGCATCACGGAGGGGTGTACCATCGAGAGGAGTGAGACGAACATTGGGCTCGAGAGGGGTTGAAGCAGGCTTGCTATCGGTAAGACCATCACGGGTGAGGAGAGCGGAAGCATACTTGGCCTAAGAAAGATAGTAGCCATGAGAATCAGAGGAAATCTCAAGACCCAAAAAGTAGTTAAGGGAACCAAGATCCTTTATCTTGAAGTGCTGGTTAAGAAACTATTTTAGAGCAAAAATTCCAACAGAGTCATTACCAGTGATAATCATGTCATCAACATAGAGGAGAAGAAGGGTGGTGCCATGGTCAGTCTTACGAACAAAGAGAGTGGAGTCATATGGACTAGAGGCAAAATCGAAGCCTCCAATAATAGAACTAAATTTGGCAAACCAGGTGCGAGGAGCTTGCTTGAGACCATACAAGGCGCAATGGAGCTTACAGACTTTGTGAGGGGGATGATCGTACCCCGGAGGTGGTTGCATATAGACTTCTTGGCTAAGATCACCGTTAAGAAAGACATTCTTAACATCCATCTGAAATAACCCCCATCTGCGAACAACAAGAACAGCTAATAGACTTCGGACAGAGGTAAGACGGGCGACAATAGCAAAGGTCTCTTCATAGTCAATCCTATACTCCTGAGTGAAGCCCTTGGCAATGAGGCGAGCCTTATAGTGCTCAATGGAACCATTATAACGGGTCTTGATCTTGTAAACCCATTTGCAACCTATATTAGTTTTACCCGGAGGAAGATCAACCAGGTCCCAGGTAAGTGTGTTGTGAAAAGCCTGTAATTCATCATTCATTGCTGTCTGTCAAAGAGGGTTAGTATGAGCCTCGCGATAAGATTGAGGCTCACAGTAAGAGAGAATAGTGGAAAAGTAATGAAAGTCATGAAGAGAGGGATCGGGATGGGGAACAGGAGGAGAAGAAGAAGTAGGATCTGGAGCAGGATTGGTAGGCGGTACAGTCACAGTAAGAAGTTCCGTAGTTGGTGAGTCTGAACCTGTGGCATCATCATCAGAAAATAAAGAAATTGAGGGGTTAGTGAATAAATAAAGGGTAGAGGAAGTGGTGAGATGAAATTGGGACAAAGAGGAGAACATCTTGTGTTCCCAAAAGACCACATGATGAGAAACACAGAGGCATTTGGAGATAAGATCCCAACACCTATAGCCTTTGTGTTATATCCTATAACCCAAGAAGCAGCAGAGACGAGCACGAGGTTCTAGTTTGGTACGCTCATAAGGCTGAAGTAACACAAAACAGGCATAACCAAAAACACAAAAAAGACTGTAGGTAGGGTGTACCATAAAGCCATTCATATGGAGATTGATGGGCAATGGCCAGAGAAGGAATGTGATTGATAGTGTAAACGGCTGTGGAGGCAGCTTCTCCCCAAAAACGCTCGGGATATGAGGAAGAAAGATGGAGAGAGCGAACAGTGTTAAGAATGTGACGATGTTTACGTTCAGCACGACCATTCTACTCAGATGTGCCTGGGCAAGAACGACGGGGAAGGGTGCCCTATTGTTGAAGAAATTACAGAAATTCAGTGTCGCGATACTCCATAGCATTGTCTGCACGAAAGATTTTGATAAGACGTAAAAACTGAGTGGTAATCATGCGGGCAAAGTTATAGTAAAGCCGTTTTAGTTTAGAATGATGCTGCATAAGGTAAAGCCAAGTGAAACAGGAATAATCATCAATAAAGATAACAAAATACTTGGAGCCACCCATGGTGGGGGTAGGAGAAGGACCCTAAATGTAAAAATGAACTAAATCAAACGGAGCATCAGAAATAGAATTACTATTAGAAAAAGGTAAAACAGGTTGTTTACAAGATAAGCAGTCATCATGTTTATTGATTATAGAACCCAAAATATCACTAGAAGATAGTTTTTGTAAATGACCAAAAGAAACATGACCTAAGCGAGCATGCCAAAAAGTTAAAGATAGAGAAGTGGAGGCCGCAACAGTAGAGCAAGCGGGCGGGGTAAGGCGGGAGGGAGTGTGGAGGTTGACTAGTTCAAATAAGCGTCCAACTTTACGGCTGGTCCCAAGTGTCTATCCCATCTTTGGATCCTGTACAAGACAACCAGTGGAAGAAAAAATAACAGTAAGACCAAGGTCACAAAGCTAACCCACAGAAATGAGATTCAGAGTAAGTTGAGGAATAAACTAAGTATCGAAAAGAGATACTTTGGAGTGAGAGATGTGTCCGATGTGAGTAACAGGCATGTGGGAACCATCAGTAGTGTGAATAGCAGGAAGATGTGAGTTAAGAACTTTAGTGGTAAAAAGAGAGTTATCAGATGTCATATGATTACTACAAGCACAATCAAAATACCAAGAAGAAGTACCTGGTGTGACGGATAGGGCAATAGGAGGAGGACAACCAGAAGTGGAGAGGATCTATTTGAGGAGAGCAGTGAGAACGACACTAGAGAGAGCGGAAGAGGGAGAGGTAAGTGGAAAAGGATCCTCAGTGGCAGCAGCAGCAGTGGACCGTTGTCCAGACTTGAACCTGTTAGACCGGGATGAACTGCCTTGGGAAAGGTCAGTGCGTGGTTGTGGGGTTGGATTGCGGGGGCAATCATTTAAGAAATGGCCCGGTCCTCGCTTGTGATAGTGCTTGTAGACTCGAGTAGGACAGTGAAGCATGACAAAACTTGCAACCTGGTTGAGAAGGACGCCCAAAAGGAGGAGTAGCGAGGGCAGTATTGGAATACTGAGGGCGTGCTGAGGAGGGAGCTGCAAGAGAAGACTTAGTAAATGGAGGAGGGTGAGTGCAGCGTCAAGTCTCATAGGAAACCAGTTCAAAAATAACACTTTCCAAGGTCGGTAGTGGAGTACGATGAAGTAATATCGCACGAGTAGGCTCAAAGACATCATCGAGGGCCATCAAAAACTGGATCAGGCGCTGTTGATTTCGGTAGCTAAGAAACTGTCTCATTCTGAAAACAGCTCCAAGTGGGTTCAGAAGCAGTCAATTGATCCCAAAAAGCCTGTATATGGAAATGAAAAGTGTCGATTGGTTCGCCAGGTTCTTGATGTATACAGTGGATGTCATCTAAGAGTTGGTACTGATGGGAGAGACCAGCAGTGGTGTAGCAATTATTAAGAAAGTCCCAAGCGGTTTTGATGGTTTCAAAATGTCCAAATTGCATACCGATGGATGGAATATAGGTACTGCGAAAAGCAAAGATGATTTTCTGATTCTTATTGTCCTATTCTTTAAGACGATCCATAAATTTTGTCTCAAGTTCTTTCAGTGCTTTCTTTGGTTTAGTGATATGTCCAGTAACAATGCACCAGAGTTTGTGGCCTCGAAGGTAGCCAAACATGGCCTGGGCCCAAAGGACATAGTTCTGGCCATTTAGGACCACGGGAACGTTGATAGCCATCTCTGTGGTACTTATGATGTCGAGAACTGCACACTCGGAGAGGAATTAGACACAAAGAAGGTCAAAAATGAACTGAGAGGGTTAAAAAATACTTAGGAATGGCCTCTTGTTAGTTGAAAAATAGCCCCAAAATGGAGAAAATGTGAAAAATAAGGATGATGTGGCAGGATGGCGTGGCACGAGTGATGACGTAGCGCTGACGTGGTAGGATGACATGGCGCTGACGTAGCAGGATGCCGTGGCAAGATAATATGGTAGGTGGCTGATGCGACGCTGACGTGGCGTGCTAACGTGGCGTGAAGTAGCTATTGATTGGCGCGTGCGGGCGCGTGGCGAAATAAGTTGTGAGTGGATCTCACTCGCCGAGGCGTGGGTGGCACGTGAGGGCTCATGCGGTGGTTTTTGGCGGCGGGGAAGGCGGCGTTCTGTAGGTCTGAGAGAGACGATCCGAATTAAGGTGGTTGGAAGCTGTGGTGACGAGGAAAAAGCATTGAACTGGTGACGGTGGTGGGCGGCGCCAACGACCGTGGTGGTGAGCAGTGTTCAGTTGTGGATGGCCAACACAAGCTCTGATACCATATTAGAATAGTAAAGAAAGAGAGTGAGAGAGAATGGATTAAAACTCTTGTATTCAATGTGTCTAATATATGTACAAGAGGGCCTATATATAAGTATACAAAAAAGAATAATATTGACATATTTTAAGAAACAACAGTGACATATTCTAAAGATATACTAAGAATATATGAAGGTATAATTGTACACTACAGATATAAAGACTATGTTTGACAATACACGATAACATGCTCAATTGGCGACCCAAAGACGGATTGTGCGGAGTGTGAGCAATCTGATGGGCGTTGTGGGTACAAGGTGAAGGGAGACTTCTTCTGCATTTGCTCCGATGGTAAAACAACAAATAATCACTGCAAAGGTACGTTATGCCTGTGATATAATTATATGTTGTCAGATCATTGTGCGATTGTAGCCACCAGTTTTGTGTGTGATTCACGTATATAGATACATATATACACACCCCTATGCTATGAAGAAATTAATCTTAAAATTTTGAAAATGAAGGCTTTCCACAAATTGAGTCACTATACATAACACACCCCTATACATGACAAAACTCGTAAATTGAGTCACTACTATATGGATGCTTTCCACAAATTTTGAGTCACTAATTCGTAAATTGAGTAGTAAAATAACACTCAAAAATTTCAGATTCATGGCTTCTATTATGATAAATTTCCTATTGCTTCCTATGATCAAAATTCATAAATATCTAAAAAAATATCTTATGCTTTTAAAAAATATCTAAGAAAGCCTAAAATTTTGAAGAAAAAAAAATCTGATATAGTGGGTCAACAAAATTGGTTGTTATGAAAAGTAAAAGTCATGATTGATATCAAGTATTTTCTCTACATGCTTGATATAAAACTTTTGAGTCAATCAGATCTATTAACTTATGTGGGAATATTTGCCCTCCCACTTAGAGGCATTAACATTCCACAAGGACACCTTTAATCTATTAAAAAAAAATTATATGTTAAAAGCGTGTTGCAAGATGTGAATGAGCTGTTCCCATGAACCAAATTCATTTGAAAGTTTCTCATGCCTGGGTGCGTTTGGGACCACGTTGTAAACACACCAAAGTGATCAAGATCAAAATCGATTGTTTGGGCTTTTGTGTGGGTCCCATCTCCAAACCTCATTTTTCAGATCACCGCTATTCTTTTACTCCCAACGTGATACAAATATCAACAATTTATACAATTAAGTATGTACATTCATATTTTATAACTATAAATAATATAATATAAATACATACATTATATTTTTATATAGTATGCATTTATTTATGTTGAAAATTTAAATAAATGGGGGTGACTATGGTACAGTCCAAATTTGCCAGAGCGAAATGAACCAGTAGCTAATTTACGAGTTTTGTGGTCATGAATGTTGCAGACATATGTTCACATCAATAGGACAGCTACTAGAGTCGCCTACACAATTTTTACTATCCAAAACCAAAGGTCTAATGATGGAAACCTCATAGAGTCTTAGAGAGAAAAAGAGCCAAGAGTCAGAGAGAATATGGTTATACGATGTATCTCGATAACCACCTATGTAAGAGATATATTTCATATTAGAGATAGAATACTAAATTCAATTTGTCGCTTATCAAGATAAGAGTCTCAATCTTATATTTACTCGCCTTTTAAACAACCACTCGTAATATGTGGATGCTCCATTAACTATGGGTCTGGGTCTGGGTCAAACTGTCACAACCCGTATCTTATCTTGTGTGGATTAGGGGTCCATGACCAGAGGCAGCGGCCCTATGCCGTTTCCCTGTCTAAATTTTTTCACATTATCTCACAACATTAATGAAAGTGTAAATCATACTATAGTCAAACCAGTACTAACATCAGAGTGCTCCTGTACAATCAAGCACACAGTTAAGTTTTTAAGTTTACAAAACTACAAAACATCCCCAAGACTTGGAGATATGGGAGAATACATAGTCTGATACATTACTAACAAAAAGAAGAGAGAGACTCCATTGCATTAGCGGAAGGTCAACCTGCTACTAACTTGGCATTTAATCAGTTTGTATGCCTGTAGATCCGTCTATAGCACGATAACCTGAAAAAAAAAAAAAATCTAGAGTGAGCTAAATTAGCTTAATATGTAAATTCCTCACTCTGCCATAGGTCAAGGTGAGCTCAAAAGATGGATAAGGATTATAACGAACAAGAATGGTATCACATCGATAAATGAATCTTAGGAATGTTACAATAGCCAATCATCAACAAATGGATCAATCTCAAAGGCACATCCTATGATGGATCAATAAGACAATTATAAGGGATGGCCTGAACAACATATAGCTGCCAAAGTGATGAAACATCCATTAGGAATCAAGAATTGTCAGACACATCATCAACAAGTAGCATATCATTAGATAACTATGAACAAGCTCACAAGAGGTATCTGGATCAAAAGTATATCATCAATGTAGACGTGCTAACATAAAAAGGAGTCATGAGTACATCATCACGATATCAACAATCAAATAATGTCTACAGAAAACCATGGACCAATTTAACATGGCGTATCTGAAATCAAGAATATATCAATCGATAAACCACGGACCATCTCAACGTGGCGTATCTGAAAGTCCACAGATAAACTACGGACCATCTCAACATGGCGTATCTGGGATCATGAGTATATCAATAGATAAACCACGAACCAGCTTAACGTGGCGTATCCAAAATCAATAAATCGTGAGTGCAACATCAAAATATCAATAAATGATATAAGATACAAACATAACAGATGCTGACATACTGATGTCTCATGGGTGCCTATCTAGGGCCTCGCCCAAATCAACAAATAACACCAGAGTTCTATGCACATAACATGTCCCTCATGGACTAATCATTAGGCCACTCCTAAACATCGACCCGTAGGGTCCTCAAGCATCCGTGAATCAGACGGACGTTGTGACAGATCACAACTCCAAGTACTCAATAATGTCATGATCATCATGTTTCCACAAGTAATGTACATGGTGTGGAAAATCATTCAAACTAGCTCAAAAATGTCATGTGATCAACAAGGATATCAATAACCATGATCTCAATGAGTTTACAATAGAAACAAGTATCACATCGTAAGAATCAATATCATCAGGTAGGTATAGAGTACAACTGACAGCATCAAGAAGTGAATGTGACATGGCTAGGAGTAACACATGGTAGAGTTAGGGTTTACTTACCTTTTACTAGCCTCCTCCCCTGCTATTCGACGTTAGTTTCTTTTTCTTTTCCTTTAGATGGTCCTGCCATTTGGGAAATATAACTCAGTCTATAGCCGTAATCAGTCTATGCTACACATTAACATATATCTATCATGGCCATACGTACTTTATTTTCTAATTTGGACCTCACCATTGAGTCCGAAACGTCGAATAAAATTAATTTAGGCTTTTACAGATTTTAATTTGGACTCTTGGACTGAAAAGGGAAAAATGGTCATTTTGCACTTTTACGTGTCTTTTATTTCTAGGATCTCTTTTCATAATTTTGACCTTACCATTGGATTCAAAATGTTCGAGATAATAAAAATTGACTATTCACTTTCCTCGTTTTGAATTCATTTGACCCACTTTTGATTTAAGTGTATTTTAGTAATTTTTTCTATTTTATTTAATTCTTCTGTATGGGTCTTTATGTAATTATTCAGAATTACTGGGGTTCAAATCATAATTTCTTAGACTTTTGGTTTGAACCAGTGGGTTCACAGTCAGAAACCCTAAACCGGTTCTAGACCTCTCTGAACCAACTGGTTCAGTCTAATTTTAAGAACCAGAATCTAATAATCAACTTCTTATCCTATCCAAGGCTTGGATAACCCCTAAACCAATTCAAATTTCTTATCCCTATAGCCAAACAACCTGAATTCAATTTTAAATTTAAACCCTTTAAACCCAAAACGATGCAGCATCAATTGCCCCATTTATTTTCAGTCGGGTCTCAACTAAACCCGACCCAAACTCGGTCCCTTCTAAACCCGATAGTCCTCACGATTTTCCGGTCGTCTTCTTCGGCGACTCTACCGGCGCCAGTCACCGAAACAGTGTACCAACCCACTGTTTTTACCATTTTGACGTCCAAATGTTTCTGTTTTTACATCAATTTAACTCTAAGATGCTAACCAATCTTTTAAAACACATTTCAACCTTAAATCATCTAGTTTTGTCGACACCCACTAACTTTTTTTGGCGTTGCACCGATGGGAAGTAATTTGCTATAAAACTGCCATTTTTAGGTCATTTCCTATCATTCAAGTCGTGTTGGATTCCTGACGAGCTTCCTACTCATTTTTAGTTCCAAAATCAAGGTTGGTTTAACATATCAAAGTCTACCATTTTTGACCGAGAGTTATAGGTCAATGCTTAGATTTCCTTTCTTGTTTTGAGTTCCTACTAATTCAAAATTTAATCTAAACAGTATAGTGTAAACTAGAAGCAAAAAGGACGTGGGTTTGTTACCTGTTTAAGCCCATTTCCAGCTTTCGAGAGTTTCCCAAAACTTCCTTCTTCTGCGTTCAGCTCTCCCTCCCTCTCTACGCTTCAGTTCTATCTCTCTTTTCTCTCCTACCTTATCCCCATAATCGACCTACAATCAGTGGCTTCCAGCTTCTCAAAGCTTCTCTTTGCTTCTTCTTTCTTTTGTTTTTTATTTCTTTTTGTTTTCTTTTGTTTTCTTTATCATTTAATTACATTAATATATATATATAGAACCGTATATATATATATATATAATTATACATATTCACTCATTATATATAGATGCAATTTAATGCAAAATTATATATATACATATGTGCATTTAATGCACATATTTCAGTGCATGTTTTTTTCTTAAAAATAGGACTTTCGAACTGGCGGCCCCCGGAATACTTGGGACTGCCTACCATTCATATCTGTGTCTCATATAGTGAGCCTGTCATTCGTACGTACGTCCGTTTTTATTCACATCATATTTTGGCTTATTGTTCGGGTCGAATCACTTTTGACCGTTCTCGATTTGGGTGTCTTATTGGACAGTTGATTGTTGCTTACTCAGTTCGATAATTTAATATGTCAATTTAATTCTTAAGTATATTATTAACATAAATCATTTCACTAATTAAGCCGGGGTATTACATCCTCACTCTCTTAGAAAAGTCTGGTCCCCAAACTTGACGTACCTTATTGTTCAAGAAGCTGTGGATATTTGGCACGTATCTCATCTTCTCATTCCCAAGTGGCTTCTTCCACCTGATGATTCCTCTATAACACTTTCACTAATGGGATTGTCTTGTTTCGCAATACTTGTTCCTGACGGTCCAAGATCTGTACAGGTTGTTCTACATAAGTCAGATCCTCTTGGACTTCCAGGGGTTCATGCTCAATCACTTGTCTTGGATCATGCAAAGATTTCCTCAATAGCGAAACATGAAAGACATTATGCACGTGTGCCAATTCTGATGGAAGGCAAGTTGGTATGCTATTGGTCCAACTCGTACCGTGATTCGAAAAGGTCCAATATGATGTGGTCCCAACTTACCTTTCTTCCCGAACCTCACAACTCCTTTCATAGGCGATACCTTTAGAAACACATAGTTGCCTATTTCAAATTCTAAGTTCCTCATTCGGACATCTGCGTAGCTTTTCTGCTAGCTTTGTGCTACTAACAACCGCTACTTAATCAACTGAATTTTGGCAATTGTTTGTTCCACTATCTCTGGGCCTAATATCTTTCTTTGCCCCACTTCTATCTAGCATAACGGAGATCGGCACTTCCTGCCATACAATGCCTCATACGGTGCTGTCACGATCCAAAACTCACCCTATGCGGATTAGGGGTTCGTGACTCGGGTCTGCGGCCCGTGGGCCGTTCCCTTTCCAAAAGGATCTGAAATGCTGGGTAAAGTTTTAACAAAAGTATTTCATAATCATTAAAATATCTGGTAGCGTAGTCAGGTCATCATTTAGATATATGCCAAAAGGACATAAGTGTTTAAAAGTACAGATCCTTAAAAACACAAACTAACAGGACCGTGGTGACATGAGAGAGATTAAGACTTGTCAGTATTTAACTTAATACAAAACTCGCCAAAATAGCTACCAGTAACTAGCAGCGTCTAAGTTCTTGGAGCGCCTGAGGGTTCCCCGACTTCTTGTTATCCTGAAAAATTTAAGGGAGGGGTGAGCTAACAAAGCCCAATAAGTAATCTCCTAGCTTTAACATGGGTTAGGGTTAATTCGAGGGCATGATAGGATAAAGAGATATCAGATAGCCAATAGTCATAAGAACAATCAGTAGATACATAGCCAGTCACCAAGGTGTGCAACAATAACGACCCGAAGGTCCAAAAGAGGCATATCCCACAGTATAAAAATAAGAGGCAACAACCGAGTTAATCAGATTTGGGATCTAGTCTATCATGATGGATTGCTGCCACAAACAAAGCGTTAGCGAATCAAAATATGTCATGCTTACAATAATATGATCATTCATAGGGTATAAAATATGACCATCCAACAATGCAAACACGTTACTACCGAAATCTAATAGAACAGATGCGTAAACAGAACAGGGCCCGGCATACCCCCAGAACACGCATATTCAGCTCCGCCTCAGTTCCTCGGGCTTGCTGAAAAGCGCTAGAGCTCTTTTACTGCAGAACATGTCCCGAATGACACAACAGACCCCAAAGGGTCCACCCCGCATCTGGAAACAAATGACATTGTGACTGAGCACAACCCCGGGTACATACCGAATATTATAATCCATAAACTTCCACACAGAATGTACAATCATGTGAAATAACCACAATCTCAATCAACGAGACATAAGAGTATGGATCAACATAATTCAAGATGCATCACCAGATCATGATGGTATAAATATGCTCAAATGTCAGCAGATCAAGATCACAAAAGTTATAGGCAAACAAGTCGAATTCGAAGTACAGACATGAATAATTGATCACAAATCGATTGGCTTCAATGGAGATTCAAGTTTAATAGGTAGTGATAGAGTACAAATTTTGGCAGCATAAAAAGATAAATGTGACTGGCCGGGAAATAACACACATTAAAGCATAAGAGTTACTTACCTGTTTCTGTCCTTGAACTAAAGGATTCAGACTGCGCTTTCCTTGCCCTTTTGTGTTCCTATAACCCAAGAAACATATCTCAGTCTATCATCATTTGAATGATGGTATTTTGTCAAATTTTACGTCTTTATTTTATAGGTTTTCATTTTCTTAAAATAGGCCCTACCATTGAGTCCGGAATGCTCAAGAAAGTCGGTTTAGGCTTTTACTGATCTTAAATCGGACTCCTGAATCGAAAAGGGCAAAACTGTCTTTTGTACTTTATAGGTACTTTTATTCTTGGGATCTCTTTTTATAATTCTGACCTCACCGTTGGATTCAGTGGGTCCGAGATAATAAGAATACTCATATAACTTGCCTTGTTAGGACACGGGGGTATTTTGGTCATTTTAGGATTTGTTTTCATTGTATTTTAATGTTTGGAGTCCCGTCTCATAAAACGGATCTCACCATTGGATCCGAAATGTCTGAGATAATAAAGTTTGACTATTTATTCGCCCCATTTGGACTTCGTTTGACTTATTTGTGACTCAGGGGTAAAATAGTAATTTTACCTATTTAATAAATTATTTAAATAATTTATTTTATTATTTTATTATTTATCAGGGGTACATTTGAAATTTATTTTCAAAGTTTGGGCCAGACTTGAATTAGGGAAAACAGTTGGGGACACTTTATAATTTCCCATAGTTCCGGTCTGAACTAGCGGGTTCAAGACCAAAAACCCTAGACCGGACCGGTTACACAGTGAACCAGCCGGTTCAGGTCATCTCGGTGAACCGGTTTAATAGGTAATGCTGATGTCATGATGACGTCAGCCCTGATTTTAAAATTAAAACTTTTAATTGAAACGACGCAGTGTCGGGCCCCTCTTATTCCGGTCGGGTTCCGACCCGACCCATACCCGGATCCAGTTTCGTCTTAACCCGGAATGTCTCACGACATTCCGGTCATCTTCTCCGGCCTGTTTCCGGCGCCGGCGTACAGACAGTGAGGTTTTCCTCACTGTTTCTCACGAGTTTCACGTCCAAATCTTACTGTTTTTACATCAAAATACTCCTAATGTTTTAACAATCATTTTAAACTAGCTTTGGGCCTCGGTTGCTATAGTTTTCGAAACCCACTTTCAGTTTCCGGCCATGCTCCGGTGGTCTGAAAATCCCATCAGTTCGTGGCTTTTTAGCCACAGTTTGAACCCCAATTTCTTCCTATATGTTTCTGCACTTCATAGGGTCATTTTCATAAATTAAATTCAAAGTTTTAAGCGTAAAATCTATGGAACCCAGATTAACCTCCAAACTTGCAACTAGGATTTTCTCCCTCATTGGTGAACCAAATGAGGTACAGTTTGTTCCCATCAACGCCATTTTTCATGCTTGTTTAGACCCTATGATCAGAATGAATCGAATCATGCTATAAAATTATGAAACAGAAACAGTGGCTTACCTCTAAATTTCGGATTCCCTTGGTGTTGAGCCCCTCTTCCTCGCGCCTCTACTCCAGACTTGTTCCCCTTCTTTCTCACTCAGAAACTCTCTTTTCTCTTTCGTTTTTCACTTTCAAATTTAGCCATGCACATTGTATATGTGTACTCATCACCTGCCCTCTCTCTCTCTCTCTCTAGTCAGACCCAACCATGCCCTGAGATCTCCTTACACACTCCAACACCCACTTTCTGTCACCACCACTCTCTATTTAGTGTTATACACTCAACTATTGCACACACATACAACCGTACACACACACACCTCTTGATACATATATATATATATATATATCTACCTTCACCCACTCACACTCACTTGCACGGCTGATAACAACCTTTTGCCCATTTTCTTTTCTTTCCTCTTTTTTTTTTTCATTTAATATACACATATATATATGGTATAATATATATATACATGTATAAACTCATGATTATACATATTTTATACATACCTATATGCCCATATATATACGTATATACTAAACTCCGGGCACGTATGCATACACCAATATTTTATGGTCTACGTTCATGGGTGCATGTATGCATGCATGGGTTTGCGTACGTGTGCGTATTACGAGGTATAGTTCTAGGCTACTCGGGCATTGCCCAATGTTGACTGTGTAATTGATACTGTTCACGTTCTAAGGTCATATGTGATGTCAGAATACAGAATTTAAACATCTCGGGTTACAACTGATAGTGCTACCCGACCCAGTCTGCCTCGATATACGTGCCATTTTGGGTCGGGGTATTACATGTGCCATGCCAATACTAGATTGATAACTATTATTGTAGGTGAACTCCACTAGGGGTAAGTATTCTTCCCAACTTCCTTTAAAGTCCATAACATAACAATGCAACATGCCCTTCATTGTCTGAATTGTTCTTTCAGTTTGACCATCTGTCTCCGGGTGGTATGCTGTACTAAGATTTAGTTCTATGCCCATTGCTCCCTGTAAGCTTCTCCAGAATCGGGACACAAATCTCGAGTCTCGGTCAGATACTATAGAAACCAGAACACCATTTAACCGTACAATCTCCCTAATATACAGTGCAGCTAACCTCTCTAGTGTCTACGTCATCCTAGTCACTAGGAAATGTGCCGTCTTCGTCAGTCTATCCACAATCACCCATATCACATCATTCCCATGTGAAGTCTTTGGCAATCCAGACACAAGGTCCATTGCGATATGCTCCCATTTTCACTCTGGTATTGGGAGTGGTTGTATTAGTCCACTGGGCCTTTGGTGTTTGGCTTTAACCTGCTGGCATCTAACACACCGAGCTACATATTCAGTTATATCTTTCTTCATACCAGACCACCAATAATTCCCGAACATTATGATACATCTTAGCATTCCCTGAATAAATAGCAAATCTAGAATTGTGAACATCACTAAGAATTTCTTCTTTAATCCTTGGTACATCTGGTACACAAATTCTGTCCTAATAATACAGCATTCCATCCTGAACTACAAAATCTGGATTCTTTTCTGTCTCAACATCTCCTCGTAATTTGACTAACTTTTCATCCTGGCTTTGTAACTCCTTGATCCTGTTTATGATCGCCAGCCCAACTGTCATATTAGCAAGCGTGGCGCTAGGGTCTGGTAAAATCACATTTATTTCCATCGACTCCAATTCTTTCAATAGCTCCTGTCGTGTAGTCAACAGATAAACGAGATTTCCTGCCGACTTTCTGCTAAGGGCATCTGCTACTTCATTAGCTTTTCTTGGGTGATACTGTATCACAAGCTCATATCCTTGATTAATTCCAGCCACCTGCACTGTCTCATATTGAGCTCCCACTATGTAAATAAATACTTAAGACTCTTGTGATCAGTAAAAACTCACAGGTTGCTTCATAAAGATAATGCCTCCAAATCTTTAATGCAAACACTACAACTGCGAGTTCCAGATCATGAGTCGGGTAGCTTTTCTCATGTGGCTTTAATTGTCATGAGGCATAGGCTACAACTCTAGCCTTCTGCATCAGTACACATCGCAAGCCCTGATATGATGCATCACTATAAATCACAAACCCTTCCGTCCCATCTGGTATTGTCAAAATTGATGCAGTCACTAGACGGTCTTTAAGCTCTTGGAAACTCCTTTCTCTCTCCTCAGTCCACACACAAGGAGTGTTATTTCTGGTTAACTGAGTGATTGGTGCTGCTATTTTTGAAAAATCTTTAATAAATCTCCGGTAGTATCCAGCCAGACCCATGAAACTACAGACTTCTGTAACACTGGTCGGCTGAGGCCAATTTACAATTGCCTCAATCTTTTGAGAATTTACTGAGATCCCATCCTTAGTAATCACATACCTAAGAAATGCAATACTAGAAAGCCAAAACTCACATTTCCTTAACTTGGCATATAATTTCCGTTCCCCTTACTTTTACAGCACTTTCCTTAAATGTTTCCCATGCTCCTCTGTATCTCTGGAATAAATCAAGATATCATCAATAAACATAATCACAAAATCATCCAAATACTCCTTAAAAACTCTGTTCATTAGATCCATAAATGCAGCTGGGGCGTTAGTTACTCCAAAAGGCATCACTAAGAACTCGTAGTGCCCATAACGGGTCCTGAATGCTGTCTTTTCTACATCTGCTGGTTTTACCTTCAATTGGTGGTATCCCAACCGTAAATCAATCTTAGAAAAGACTTGCGCTCCTTTCAGCTGATCAAATAAATCATCCACTCTAGGCAAAGGATACTTGTTCTTAATAGTAACTTTATTCAACTCCTTGTAGTCAATGCATAGCCTCATAGTTCCATCTTTCTTTTTAACAAATAACACTGGAGCATCCCATGGTGAGGAACTAGGTCGTATAAAACCTTTATCTAACAACTTTTGCAATTGTAACTTCAGTTCCTTTAATTTTGCTGGTGCCATACGGTAAAAATTCTTAGATACAGGTGAAGTGCCAGGAAATACATCAATATTAAACTCTATTTCCCGATCAATAGGCATCCCGGGCAAATCATCCAGAAACACATCAGGGAATTCCCTAACAACTGGAATCTGATCCAAGGTAGGCTCTTGTAAATGAGTATCAATAGCACTGCACAAATAACCACAACACCCCTTACGGAGTAACCGCCTAGCCTAGATAGATGACACGAAGTAGGGTGGGGAAACTACTTTTGTCCCTTCAAATACAACACTCAACTGTTTTGGTTTCTGAATAGAAACTTGCTTAGCTATACAGTCAATAACAGCTTGATTCATAGTTAACCAATCCATACCCAAAATCACATCAAAACCAAAAATCTCCAGAGGTATTAAATTAGCTACAAACTGTGCACCTATAATTTCTACCTTACATGATTTATATATCACAGTCCCTAACAGTGATCTCCTCGAAGGTATCAAAACATTTAACATGTAGCCTAGGGGTTCGGCTTCTAAATTCAATTTAACAGGGAATACAGGAGATATAAACATGTGCTGGCTGGGAACAAACTATAATAGTACTTGCAACCATTGAAGTGGTAGCTTGAACATCCCCAAGTATAATAGAGAAAACCCTTCCTTGGCGTTGTTGCTCACTCCTTGGCCCTTCACTCCTAGTCTGGGGTCGTGATACAGAAGCTAAGGCGACAGTCATAGAACCAGTCACTGTCCTACTGCCTCTGGGACAATCCCTCATAAAATGTCCTAGCTGACCACAACTGTAACATATATTTGTATTTGCATGACACGATCCCCTATGAAACCTTTGGCAACTAGGACATTTAGATACACCGCCATTATTATTGTTAACTCTCCCCTGACCAAATTCTGCTCCTAATCCTCGTGAACCTCAACCTGGCCTGAATAGCGAAGATCCTCTCCCTCTATTTCTACTGTTGCTTGGTCCCTGATTTCGCCTTCTTCTAGCAAATTCCTCTCCACTACGCTCTATTATCTTTACCATTGCTACTACCTCACTGTACGTAGCTAATCGTAGTGGTGTGACTCTGTCTTTAATTACCCATCTTAACCCTCCTTCAAACTTGCGAGCCTTTAAATTATCTGTATTGATCACATTTTGAGCAAACCTGGCTAACTTTGTGAACTTAGCCTCATATTCCTCCACGGTCATCCCACCTTGTTGCAGAACCAGGAATTAACCATCTTCTAGTCATTTACTTCTTGAGGGAAATACTTTTCATTAAAAACTTCTGTAAATCTCCTTTAGGTCATATTAGGCTCTTTAGCTTCCTCGAGTAACCACCATCTGTGTGCCGCCCCTTTAAACATATAGGTGGTATAGGCTACCTTTTGCTCCTTTGCGCATGCCATAATCTTGAAAATTCTGTTCATTTCCAATAGCCATTCTTCGGCTACCATGGCACCTCTCATCCCGTCAAACACCGAGGGCTTTAAATCTTGAAATCGCTTATAAGGATAAGACTGATCTCTATCATCGCTCTGTCGTATATCACGATTACCAGGACGGTTCTGTTGCACTAATTCAGTCCCACTAGTATGAGGATTAGGCAACACTTCTGCCATCTTTTCCAAAATACGTTCAACCCGGTCAAGGCGCTCTGACTCCATATTAGTACTGCGGTTACGGACCGTTTACTGCAAAAGAGTTAGTATCGAATAGGCATATAAGTACGAAATCATATTAACCGGTTTCACCTAACAATGGACTCTTAAACTTCCTTAAATCCTAATATTCTAGTCCTAATCTCCCATGAACCAATAGAACCTTGTGCAATGATACCACGCTGTCACGACCCATATCTTATCCTGTGTGGATTAGGGGTCCGTGACCAGAGGCAGCGGCCCTATGTCGTTCCCTTGTCTAAATTTTTCCACATTATCTCACAACATTAGTAAAAGTGTAAAGCATGTTATAGTCAAACTAGTACTGACATTAGAGTGTTTTTGTACAATCATGCACACAGTTAAGTTTTTAAGTTTACAAAACTACAAAACATCCCCAAGACTTGGAGACATAGGAGAACTAGAACTACTACATACATAGTCTGATACATCACTAACAAAAAAGAGAGAGAGAGTCCATTGCACTAACGGAAGGTCAACCAGCTGCTAACTCTGCGTTTAATCAATCTGTATGCCTGTAGATCCGTCTATAACACGATGACCTGAAAAAATAATATATCTAGAGTGAGCTAAATTAGCTCAATATGTAAATTCCTCACATTGCCATGGGTCAAGGTGAGCTCAAACGATGGATAAGGATTATAACGAACAAGAATGGTATCACATCGATAAATGAATCTTAGGAATGTCACAATAGCCAATCGTCAACAAATGGATCAATGTCAAAGGCACATCTTATGATGGATCAATAAGACAATTATAGGGGATGGCCTGAACAACATATAGCTGCCAAAGTGATGAAACATCCATCGGGAATCAAGAATTGTCAGACACGTCATCAACAAGTAGCATATCATTAGATAACTATGAACAAGCTCACAAGAGGTATCTGGATCAAAAGTATATCATCAATGTAGACGTGCTAACATAAAAAGGAGTCATGAGTACATCATCACGATATCAACAATCAAATAATGTCTACAGAAAACCATGGACCAGTTTAACATGGCGTATCTGAAATCAAGAATATATCAATCGATAAACCCCAGACCATCCCAATGTGGCGTATCTAAAAGTCCACAGATAAACCACGGACTATCTCAACATGGCGTATTTGGGATCATATGTATATCAATAGATAAACCACGGACTAACTCAACGTGGCGTATCCAAAATCAATAAATCGTGAGTGCAACATCAAAATATCAATAAATGATATAAGATACAAACATAACAGATGCTGACATACTGATGTCTCATGGGTGCCTATCTAGGGCCTCGCCCAAATTAACAAATAACACCACAGCTCTGTGCACATAACATGTCCTTCATGGACTAATCATTAGACCACTCCCAAACATCGACCCGTTGGGTCCTCAAGCATCCGTGAATCAGACGGACGTTGTGACAGATCAAAACTCCAAGTACTCAATAATGTCATGATCATCATGTTTCCACAGGTAATGTACATGGTGTGGAAAATCATACAAACTATCTCAAAAATGTCATGTGATCAACAAGGATATCAATAACCATGATCTTAATGAGTTTACAATAGAAACAAGTATCACATCGTAAGAATCAATATCATCAGGTAGGTATAGAATACAACTGGCAGCATCAAGAAGTGAATGTGACATGGCTAGGAGTAACACATGGTAGAGTTAGGGTTTACTTACCTTTTACTAGCCTCCTCCCCCACTATTCGACGTTAGTTTCTTTTTCTTTTCCTTTAGATGGTCCTGCCATTTGGGAAATAAAACTCAGTCTATAGCCGTAATCAGTCTATGCTACACATTCACATATATCTATCATGGCCATAAGTACTTTATTTTCTAATTTGGACCTCACCATTGAGTCCAGAACGTCGAATAAAATTAATTTAGGCTTTTACAAATTTTAATTTGGACTCTTGGACTAAAAAGGGCAAAATGGTCGTTTTGCACTTTTGCGTGTCTTTTATTTTTGGGATCTCTTTTCATAATTTTGACCTTACCATTGGATTCGGAATGTCCGAGATAATAAAAATTGACTATTCATTTGCCTCGTTTGGAATTCATTTGACCTACTTTTGATTTAGGGGTATTTTAGTAATTTTTCCTATTTTATTTAATTCTTCTGTTTGGGTCTTTATGTAATTATTCAGAATTACTGGGGTTCAAATCATAATTTCTTAGAGTTTTGGTTTGAACCAGTGGGTTCACAGTTAGAAGCCCTAAACTGGTTCCAGACCTCTTTGAACCAACCGGTTCAGTCTAATCCTAAGAACCGGAATCTAATAATCAACTTCTTATCCTATCCAAGGCTTGGATAACCCTTAAACCAATTCAAATTTCTTATCCCTATAGCCAAACAACCCGAATTCAGTTTTAAATTTAAACCCAAAACGACGCAGCATCAGTTGCCCCATTTATTTTCAGTCGGGTCCCAACCAAACTTGACCCAAACTCGGTCCCCTCTAGACCCGATAGTCATCAAGATTTTTCGGTTGTCTTCTTCGGTGACTCTGCCAGCGCCAGTCGCCAGAACAGTGTACCAACCCACTATTTTTACCATTTTGACGTCCAAAATTTTTTGTTTTTACATCAATTTAACTCTAAGATGCTAACCAATCTTTTAAAACACATTTCGACCTTAAATCATCTAGTTTTGTTGACACCCATTAATTTTTTTCGGCGTTGCACCGATGGGAAGTAATTTGCTATAAAACTACCATTTTTAGGTCATTTCTATCATTCAAGTTGTGTTGGATTCCTGTCGAGCTCTCATACTCATTTCTAGTTCCAAAATCAAGGTTGGTTTAACATATCAAAGTCTACCATTTTTGACCGAGAGTTATAGGTCATTGCTTAGATTTCCTTTCCTGTTTTGAGTTTCTAATAATTCAAAATTTAATCTAAACAGTATAGTGTAAACTAGAAGCAAAAAGGACGTGGGTTTGTTACCTGTTTAAGCCCCTTTCCAGCTTTCGAGAGTTTCCCAAAATTTCCTTCTTCTGCGTTCAGCTTCTCTTTCCCTCTCTACGCTTCAGTTCTGTCTCTCTTTTCTCTCATATCTTATCCCCATAACCGACCTACAATCGGTGGCTTCCAGCTTCTCAAAGCTTCTATTTGCTTCTTCTTTCTTTTGTTTTTTATTTCTTTTTGTTTTCTTTATCATTTAATTACATTAATATATATATATATATATAGAACCGTATATATATATATATATAATTATACATATTCACTCATTATATATAGATGTAATTTAATGTGAAATTATATATATACATATGTGCATTTAATACACATATATTTTCGTGCACTTTTTTTTCGTAAAAATAGGACTTCCGTACTAGTGGCCCTCGGAATACTTGGGACTGCCTACCATTCATATTTGTGTCTCGTATAGCGAGCCTATCATTCGCACGTACGTTCGTTTTTATTCACGTCATATTTTGGCTTATAGTTCGGGGTCGAATCACTTTTGACCGTTCTCGATTTGGGTGTCTTATTGGATAGTTAACTGTTGCTCACTCAACCCGATAATTTAATATGTCAATTTAATTCTTAAGTATATTATTAACATAAATCATTTCACTAATTAAGCCGGGGTATTACACTAACCCGGTACAAAATCCAACATCTCTGACTCATCTACATAGGATGACTGCTTAGTTCTCTACATCTCCTCTCTATGTATAAGAAATGGATCGTGTTACCAAACGAGAAAGATTGAGGTAAGAATACTATATTAAGCTACCATCAAATTATTATAGTACATCAATACAAACAAGGAATCTCATCTATGTCCTAAACTATTCCGTTACACCATATTCAACATCCCTTATCCCCCCTGAGAACTAAACCCAGCGCGATGCTTGAAGCTTCAAATTTTTCTTGTACTCGTGATTATATCAATAAACATAAAAATCAACAAATCGCTTTGGGCTATAAGTCACAATACAATAGTGCATTACAAAATCATCTTCCCTAGCTACTCACGTTAAACCAATTATAGTTAATTGTTTTACTAGACATACCCCTTTGGACCTCATCAATCATGATCCTTAAGGTATATGCTAAAGTAGTGACATCAAATCCTTATTTTATAACATAGTCCTAGGTCACAAGGGCACAATGAGAACCAACTCATGGTGGTTCTTAAAGGTCACATAGCGATGAATTAGGGATACATTCAATAACTTTGTATTAGTGGTCACATTAATTGCACATACAATATGTAATGTATGCTACAATAGAGTTCCCACTTAATTGGGCATGTTAATCTAATAAAACCAACACAAATGTTGTAAGAATCTTATTCTAATCTCTATCTCAGTAACTAGCCCGAACACTCTAATGCAGTCACTCTCCTAACTTTTGTTTGATGGTTCGCATTTGGCTAACTTTAGGCTACATGAAGTGTGTGGTTAACCTCCATATTCGATTCTTAAAAGAACCTCATCTTTACCTTATTAAAGTGACATATATCACCAAGGAAATCTTTTCCACTATTTAAGAATTCCACGTCTCATCTTGCTCGATATCGAAATGCCAAAGGGATTGCTCATGTGAGAGAGTCAATCAAAGAATCTAGACCTCTTTCAAAATGTATGTTCACAACATCAAATAGTCATCTCAATTGAATAAAAAATCATATAATGATAAAATAATTTCACATGATGTTCAATGCATTGAATCCAAAAGCCAATCATCTAACACATGATCTAAAATGCCTCTAAGTATAAGCTTAGGGAATGAGCCAATTACGATACTAGCCATGGAAATATGGCTCAGGACCACCTCCCTTTGTGAAATTATCTCTAAAACATATACAGTGAAAATTAATGCCAATGTGTTTAGTTCTCCTATACTTTGGATCTTTTTCATATGCCAAAAATAAAATTAAGCATAACACAATCCACATTTGAGGCATCACCACTATTGGTCTAGCAACCTCCTAGTGAGCTTAAAATTTCAGCCCAATGGCTAGTCCACACTATTTAGTCATTATGGACCCTAAGCCTAAAAAGTGCCTTTGTAAGGGAAATACATTGCCTGTACTTATATCCCATTAGCTTTTAAAACTTTCCAATAATGTGTGATAAGATTGTGCCCAACACAATACTTGCATATGCTAGAGCTGCCACACAATCACAGCTAATGAATATATCATCATGTTTACACGAAGCTATGTCAAGATGTTTGTAAAGATCTCTGAAACCAAACTATCACCTCAATTGCGATAAACGATCATGTACTATAACATCACATAGATATTAAAGAATTGAATCAATTATAATCCAATGACCAATCACTAAGATGCTTTAAAAATCTAACTATCTATACAAATAAATACTAAGCTGCTCTTTGTAACTTGACCAACCATATAAGCCGCAAAAATAATTGAGTATACATCAAAGTGCACATCAGAATCTCAATTGCGCTCAAATAAAAAACTCCAAAGAATATCTTTATTCCCTCACCAATCCAATAGCAATAATCAAAACTAAAGTATGCCTATTTTGATGTGTTAACAGGTTAGGACTGTGTTTACAAGATCGCTTATAGATTTCTCAAGGCAAAATAAGAAATCCCTCCAGGAAATCTCCAAGGAACTCAAATTTGAGCATAGTCTACTTCACATATGTCATTCTCAATATAGGACAACCAACTCTAAGTGGCAACAACTAATTTTATATGTTAGCAACTATACAAAAGCTTAAGATACTTTCTTTAGACCGTTGAGGCTTCCTTGATTATTATGAAACCAATTGCCAAATGAAATCTAAGGTTCCAATACCTAGGCTATTACTTTAGGTCACAAATGAACACTTGAGCAAGAAAAATTTACGATCTTTGTTGATTAATCTTAAAGCTCAAACTTGCATAGTCTATTGTTTTAGGTCATAACTGAACATTTGAGTAAATAAACTTTGTGCTTTTTGTTCATTAACCTTGAAACCCAAAATAGATCTACATATGAATCATCGTCTAATTATCCACAGATGAGATAATGTTTAAGTCTATCTAGGAGTCTTTTGAGCTCTAACATATGTGACAATCACTAGAATAAGGAAGATGGAAACGGTTCTCACCACTAAGGAGAATCTCTCTACATAGTCTATATCCCCTTTGGGATAATACATTTTCAAAAGAGACAAGGCATAAATATTAGTTAATTGATCCTACATGAAGAGGAGAACAACCATTCCTATAGTTTGATTCTTTGCTAATTTAACTCAACTTCTCAGTCATAGTAGCCATCTATTCACTAATAGCATAGAAAGACTTTTCCTCTACATAAAAAGCAATATTCATTTTAATCATGTGGAGTAATAATAAAAATTTCTATCTTCAATCTCAAAAGAAGATAAGAAAATATTTCACATTTACTTCTACACAAATAAGGATATTAAAAATCATCTTCTAGTGGTACAATCTTAACCAATGGTATACTCGTTGAAAGATGGTGTGACTTCCTTAGACTTCGTATCCTCGTTGATTATAGAATAGGATGAAAATTTCTCACTTTCATCGAGAGATGGTGTGACTTCCTTAGATTCTATTAACTCACAAAGTTAAAGATCCCTTATAGCTTTGTTGTACTTGCACATTGCATAACTCAATCTAGTCATTCCTTAATTTGGGTTGTTCAATTAAAAATCCAATGGCCTTTTGAACTTTTAAAAAGAAATATTTTTAAAAATTTAGGGCCAAGTTTTCACAAAAAGAAAATAGTAAAGGATATGAACAAATCACATATACCCCTAAAGGAAACAAGCCTTCTAAATTGGGCTCTTCATCATACTTAAGCTTAAAGGAACTAACTATTAGGGAACTCAGTTAAGGTTGTATGCCACATTGAGGAGGATTTCCAAACTATATTTGCACCATCATTAGTCTAACCTTATTTATAAAAGTCTAACTCCTTTTTTTCTCACATAATTGTTTAGAACTAATCAGACAAACACCATTGCTCACAATCAGTGTGAAGAAATTCTAAATACAAAAGTGAGTAATGCTTTTGGCAAAACTTAAAGCAACTAATGCTTCTGACAATACTTAAAGCAACTAATGCTTCAAGAAGATGAGTAATCGTATGGTGAGTCACAAAGTAAGAAAATGGGAGGTTCTACTATATGGACAATTTTCAAAACATTATGAGTTCGCCTATGCTGGAAGGATTGGCTCTATTGGATAAGAAGGTGTTTTACCTTACAAAAAAAAAAAAAAGTTTCCTATAGGCCTTTCCTGTTAAACAAGGTTTACACATTAATAGGCTGATTGCTTACGAGTGACCCCAATAAGTCTTCTCAAGCTAGTCTAACCATCCTATCTAGTTTAATGTGTTGAATTTTAACATGTCATTCCTTAAAAAATAATATCATGGAAAGTCATATGAGGGACTGAGAGTGTATCCAGATTTGATTAAATATTTCATGAGACAAGGCTATTATTATACTCATATAATGAAGCAATTTTTATATGTGGTAGATCAAACTAATCAATCTACTATGAACTATTATCCACAAAGAAAAACAACTTAAATTAGTCCCAATGACCAAAAGTTAAAGATGAGAAAATGATAAATAACTTATTGGCTTAAAAGTAGACCAAACGACTAGTTAAACACTAATATCCAATTAGTTCATAGGAGGCCATATATTACTTAAAAGAATTAATCAGCTCACCATTGTGGCGATTAGTTCTTATACTATCACTTTTGCACAATGTACAAAACATTATAAGCAATGTAAAGTTGCTATCCTTATGTGCTATTTATTCCTCTTACTTAGACCCATTTTTACCTGAAATAAAATAGTCTAATTTTGACTCAGTATACTTACGAGCAAAATGACCCCATTTATTCCTAACAACAACTCATTCTAAAATGTATCTCTGCATTTGTCATAGATGCCCCTACTTGGCTTTCTTACCTATATAGGGTACAAATTTCTAAGCCCTGTCCTACTTTACTACTCTTCTTTGTCTTTAAATATAGGCCTAAAATCCTTATGTGGTTCACACTAGGCACTACTTTTCTTTGTCTTTAAATATAGGCTTGAAATCCTTATGTGGTCCATACCAGGCAACAAGGTTAGTTTAGGAGTTCACTTCTTAGTAGCCTATCTCTTGTCTCAAGATGACACACTATTTTTGAAGAATGTTTGTATTTAATTAAATAACGTAATGTTAGGGTTTGTAAAATCACCAACTCATCTAAAAGCTTAAGCTGTTAAATATGGTGTAATTTTATTATTATATTTTCTAACACGCCCCCTCATGTGTGGCCAATTTAAGCTTACACATGTCAATTCATATTTTTAGGGCAACGGTGAGATTTGAACTTAAGACCTTTTGTCTGCTTTGATACCATATGAAATCACCAACTCATCTTAAAACTTAAACTGTTAGTTGGGTGCAACTTTATTATTATATTCTCTAAGAGGGTTAAAAAATTTTCAATATGAGCTAGGTCATTATTGTGGTAAGAATTTGCTGCTCATTAAAGGCAAATCTATATTGTTATAAAACAAATCCCAAGAAATTCCTAATAAGATTTGTGTGTATACTATTCTACATGATAAAATGCATGCACCAACTTAATCAATTATGACAAGCTTTCATATCTCAAGTTGTTGGACTATGTTTCTTATTGGTAAAGGTTTATGCCATATGTTATACGTGTGATTGTCATTTCTAATCATATATGTTGGTTAAGTCAACATTTACATTAATTGAGGAAATTTTACTATTATCAGAATGTGTAAGGTGATATTTAAGCATACATTTATTATTTTACTACAAAAAATTTAATTAAAAAAGTTATTCTATTCTACACTATGAGATCAAAAATATTGTTAAATTGTTAACATCTCCAATTTATTTAAAACATAAGTATATTTTCAATTGATTTTGAGAAAAATAATTTTGAATTAAAGGAAATTTAATTTATCCACACAATAAATAGTAATCAATGTGCTTGTCTTAATGCACGTGGACTCAACTTGAGCCCAATTGACATTCTGGTACATCATGCTAAGACAATTCTAGATATGAGTATGCAACGAAAACACACCCCTTATAAGGCTTCATAAAATAAATACAACTATTTTCAAAATTTATTATATCATAGAAAGAACCTACTACATTAATCTACTAAAAGGAATAAAATAAATAAGGATGTCATGCCAATATCTCATATATTATAAAATAAACATTAGAACCATATACATAACAATCAAACATGTGTACTAGAATGTCAATTTAATAAGCTCATTCAATCTCAAATCACATCCATATGCATCACATAGAATATAAGACAAGTCTAGGATGGATAGCTTTACCATAACTCATTACCACGTGAGTGGGTATTGGGTCTCACAATTAGAGGGATCAATAATTAATATGCAACAATAATGCAATAATTATCTATATTATATTAAATTGATCTACA
This sequence comes from Nyssa sinensis, assembly GCA_008638375.1. NCBI lineage: Eukaryota > Viridiplantae > Streptophyta > Magnoliopsida > Cornales > Nyssaceae > Nyssa > Nyssa sinensis. Next base: position 21,347,362 of record CM018036.1, read on the forward strand.
CTTAACTCAAAATTATGATCCATGCATACATCAATGGTTTATTAAGTTCAGAGCTTTTGCATGAATTTTCTACAATAACTTTGTTTTAAAAATTTTTCAATCAACTTTTGCGTTCAAAATCTAATTTTTAAAGCCTAAAAAATATGAAAAACAAGTTTAAAAATTCACCAAAAGAATATTTTAGGCCTTCATTAGTGTAAAAAATTTTCTTGTAATTTTTAATAAAAAATATGGATTTCTAGAATTTTTTTTAAATAATTAAACAAGTTTTATACAATTTTTCACGATAAAAATTAAATTTTAAATATTTTCCAAAGCCAAAAAATCACAAAACTACATATATAAGACCAAAATCATGTGTGGATACTTCACTTGCCAAAGGTGTCAAAAATGGAACACCACAAGGCACCAAAAACCTCTACACGTGCCTCCTTGAGAATGGGATTCACTTGACTCTTTTGAAAAAAAAAATTCTTGATCTAAATACTGATCATGCCCTATCCAAGGCCATGAGATTCAGACTCCATTACTAGGACTCTTAACATGTTAATCCATTGCGACTTCCTTGCAAGTAAAACTTTAGGGCTTTATATGTCATTCGTTTTACATCAAAAAAATCTTGTATAATACATCGTTAGAAAGATCTTGCGATGAGGAATGAAACAATATCAATTTCTTGCACAAAAAAGAGATTTTACAAACAAAAAATAGAGCCTAAAGTCTTTTGGGTTTTCATGAAAAAACATAATTATGCCTTCCAATATCTCACTATTTTGAGCACAGATCTTTGTGAGATTTTATGGGTTTGTTGTGGTCTATTTCTGAATGATGGAATCAATGATAGAGAGAGTCCCTCGATCATGAACCTACAAAATAGAAGGTTATTGGTCACCAAAGAGAGTTTGGTCTAGTGAAAAACTCTTTAATACTTAAGTCAGTTGGTCTTAATTGAAAGAAAACTGTAACTTAGGTCAACAACTAGGGTGTACATGATGCATAATGTTGATTCTCTTTTTATAGGTGTTTATATTCCATTCCTAGTAGGATTTGAATGGAGAAAAGGTTAGGATTGAGCTTATCCCTTTGTGGTTGTTTTCTAATTGGATTTTGTCATGTGCTCAGTACTTATTGGTCACCAGAGAGAGTTTGGTCTAGTGAAAAACTCTTTAATACTTAAGTCAGTTGGTCTTAATTGAAAGAAAACTGTAACTTAGGTCAACAACTAGGGTGTACATGATGCATAATGTTGATTCTCCTTTTATAGGTGTCTATATTCCATTCCTAGTAGGATTTGGATGGAGAAAAGGTTAGGATTGAGCTTATCCCTTTGTGGTTGTTTTCTAATTGGATTTTGTCATGTGCTCAGTACCGAATTATCTGAGCTCGATATCACTTATGCTTAGTTCAGTATGGAGAGGTGACCTCCAACCACTTCCTTTGAATGTGACTTATCCTCTAAAGTATCAAGGTTGGGAGCCTCTATTTGTGACTTAATTTCATCCACATGTCATCATACTTCCCCCCAAGCCTTAAGTTTGAGGGATTTATCTTGACCTAAGGTTAGGGTTCAAGTTAAGCGTGACGGACTAACATTAAATGTTATGACATGGAAATTTTTTTTTTTTTATTATTATTCTTGGTTAATTAAATTTTTTATTTTTATTTTTATTTTTATTATTATTATTAATTTTGATGCTTTAGGATTATATATATGCATAGTATATATGTGTTGGTATGTGTAAAATAATATATGTGCATACATGTGTATGGATGTGTAAAATGAGGTATAGCAGTGCATTGTGTGTGTGTGGTTGCAACCGAACTAGTGAGTGAGGTGTCGGCTGTGTGTGTGTGTGTTTCTAGTATGTGTAATGAGTGGAATGTGTGTATAGGCATACATATAGGGCAGCTTTGCATTTAATGCAAAGCTGCACCTGGGGAAGAACAAAGGAGGCTGATACAGGGTGAGGGAAGTCAAGAAAAGGGTCTGTGAGAGAGAGACGTGAGAGACTTGGTGTTTGGGTGTATAAGTTGGTCTCGGGTGGGAAGAAAAGAGAAGGAAAGAAAGACTGAGAGCAAGGGAGAGAGAGAAAGTTCTGAAGAGCAGAAGTGACCAAGAGGAATAGAAGGAGAGAGGAAGCAACCCAAAAAGAGAAAATCAAAAATTTTAGGTAAGTGGGTGCTTCTGTTTTAAATTTCAAAAGCATGATTTGTTTGGTTTAAATCATAGGGTTTTATAAAGCATGATTTTAGCTTTCAAATGCAAAAAGAATGATAGAAAACGGTTAAGGAAATAGGGAGAAAATCCAAGTTACAGGTCTCGGCCATGGAGGTTGGACCTTGTCATTTTATGTGAAAAACCATGTTTAAATGACCTAAAAATAATCCTACGAGGTGCAGAAAGAGAATGGAAAAAGAAAGAATGAAAAACAGTCGAAGACCTAGCATGAAATTAAGAAAAATCAGCTCACCGGAAAACCGGCTGGAGCTATTAGACCCTCTATTTCGTGAAGATTGAAAAGGCTTTGAGGGAAATGGAGGATGGATATGGAATCTACGCGCAAAACCCTAGAAAACTGCATTTTAAAAACCTTAAAAAGTCGCCGGAGATCGGTCGCCAGCGCCGGAACCCTACTGTGCATCACCGAAAAAACGGAGGGAAGAAGGGGACTGTTCCGGGCTTGGGTCGGGTCGGGTCGGGCTTGGGCCGGTCCGCCCTTGCCACGTGTCGCCTTCTTGTTTTAAATTAAAAACTAAATTGGGAATGTTTGGTTGTGGACTTAAGAAATTGGAAATCTGAATTAAATAAGAACAGTGATATCTTATCCCTGTTTTAGGTTGATCCTTGTTTGGTTGTCCGAATTAGGAATAGGAGAATTAGAATTTATAATTTTGCCCCTGAACTTTTTGATAACTGAAAATTGACCCAGAACTTTCGGGAATTGCACTTTGACCCCTAAAATTATGAGAAATTATGATTTGACCCACCAGATTTAAATATTAATAAAATAATAATTAATTTAATTATTTAAATACTCTAAAATAACTCGGAGTCCAAATGGGACAAGTCATTAGTGTATTTTGACTATCTCGGCCATTCTGAGGCCAATGGTGAGGTCCGTTTTACGAGACAAAGTCTCAAAAAATAAAAGACCCGTAGTAACCTTTAAAATTATTAAAATGCCCCTAGATTGGAACACAGTCAAACAAACTCCAAATTAAGTAAACAAATAGTGAAACTTTATTATTTCGAGCATTCTGGACTCAACCGTGGAGTTCGATTTGTGAAAAGAAGTCTCGAGGTGTAAGGACCCGTGAAAAGTGTAAAATGATTGTTTTGCCCTTTTGAACCTAGATGTCCGAATTCAGTTCTACGAAAACCTAAACTTACTTTCTTCAACGTCCCGAATTCAATAGTAGAGTTTAATTTAGAAAAATAGAAACTTATAAGATACAGATATAAAATTTGATGAATAACATAATTCAAGTGACAATTGGACTGAGTCTCATGTTATGATTTTAGTGACACGGAAAGGTAAAGAAAAGGTGACCTGGCCTTCGGTGTTCTTACAGTGATTTCAATTTAATACGAGTATACTTTCCCGATTTGAGATCGATATCAGGTACGATATATTGTGCTAAGTAAGAAATAGAATTAAGATTAGGAATACTTGTTCTGCTGCCTTGATTGTTCACATGTTTGCTTAAATGTTCATATGCTTCATGCTATCTTGCTGATGTTGGGTGATGATGTGGATGATTATTATGTGTATACTGCATGTGTTAGTGTAGTGTGTGAATCATATGCTTTGAGAACTGTTGACAATATGAAATATGTACTTGAAAGTATGCCTTATGTATGAATGAGACGCATCATTGAGATTACATTATGATATGATGAAATCAGAGCATATTGGCATATTGATGAAATATGCACTTGGTGCTTTGCATTATAAGGGTGCAGATCCTGTGGTGAAAAACCCAAAATTGGCCATTAGGTACTCGCCGGCCTGACGGATTTCGGACCGTGAAGCGAGACATACAAGGTACTCATGCCGACGAGGAAGGACCGTATCATGAGACATGGGTGGGCATGGAGTTGCATGGGTGTGTCACGCATATTGCTCATATATTGTATACTGTTCATATACTGCCATCATGATATCGAATGCCATGTAGAAATAACTGTACACTTGCACATGCCACGACCTTAGTTTTGTTTCTTGCATTAGCATTATATTGTACCAGCATGTTGAGCTGACCCCTTCAATGGGGCAAAAATTTCAGATGATGTCCCAGCTGTACGAGACGTGGAGATGATCTGATTAGGGACTATGTTAGGCCCAAGGGGCGTTTTTGATATTGTATGAGGGCATAAGCCCGAGATTGTATCTTATTTTATATATTGTGAACTAATGGACTAGATCTTATGTATGTATCAGAATGGTGTACGGAATGTATGTAACCATGCTTGATCGTCTTTATTTCTTTATTATTCTTATTTTCTTTTGTCTCGTTACTCGTGCCTCGGGTTCGCTGGAATTCGGGGCGTGACATTAAATGCACACAGGGCCATTTTTGGGAATATCAAAGTGTCACCAGTTGCCATCTTTTGGTAGTTG
>CM018036.1:21959483-22201983 GCA_008638375.1 Nyssa sinensis
ATCTCAACCATAAGAGTAGTATATTATGGGTTGTTGTATTGGTGTATTTGGAATACACTAAATTGGATCACTATAAGAAACACATCATAAAAAGCTATCATCTTTGACGTGATTCTTATATTCACTATTCGCAGTAAGCTCTTAATCCTAAGAGAATAGTGGACTCAAGTTCTTAATGGTGGTGACTTTGAGTTACCAATGAGTGAGGTCACTTAGATCAACACCTAGGTATCTTTGAAAATCATTGTTTAGACTATAGGAACACATATTCTCAAGATGGAATCTACACTCTCTAAATTAGAGAAAAGGATATCACTAATGTGTTAATTCAATTGATTAATCATTGAAATCTGGATCCGGTCTTTTCAATAAATTGTTTATTGAGATGTTAACCATTTTATAGTGATTAATAATTGGTGAACTAAGTTATAAAAATAATTAGGGAATTGGTTTAACGATGTATAAACCCAAATCCTAATTATTGATATCCAAGTAGAAGGACTCACTGTATATGTTTAGTGATTATGGGTTTTCTCTATTTCACCAAATTAGAGTGCAATTCTAATTATTTAGTGGAATTAATTAGAAATAATTAGTTATTAATTAATTAAGAGTTAATTAGAAATTAATTGACTAATTGGAGCTAATTTGGTGGGACCCTAGATCCCTCCTTTTGCCCTAATTTTGCGAACCCCTATAAATATGTTATTTAAAGGGGATAGCCGTAAGACAACAACAAAAAGATTATTTTCCCGCGAGAGAGAAAAAGAGGAGCCCACTCTCCTCTCTTGTATGCGGCTTGCATAAGGGAAAAGAAGAGAAAACCTAGAGAAGTAGGAAAAGGAAAATTACATCAATCTCTTCAATAAGGCTTCTTCATAAATCAAGATTATCAAGAATAAGGATAATTCTAACCTTCTTTTCAAGATTGTATGATTCATGTAAAAAAAAAAAAGATCCAAATAGATTTTTTAAATCGCTTCCGCTTGTAGTTACAAACCCAACAATTGGTATCAAAGCCTAGGTTTATATGAATCCATCAATTTTAAAGGTTATATTTACTTTGTTATAGGCCTATTCATAGATCCCAATAGGAAAAGGATTATTTTGGGTATATTAGAATGTGATTTTGTGATACAATCTGTTGATACAAAGATTTAATCCTCGTTTGATACCCATAGGGATGGATTAATTAAATAATTTTATTTTTTATAGATCCATCTTTTTATATTAAGGATATATGATACCCATGGATAAGCAATCTTGATAGTAATATAGATTATTATTTTAATTGGGTATGAGATACCCAAATTAATTAAATTATTTAGGTATATGATACTTAATGGCTCAATTTTATTTTTTTTAGATCCATCTTTTTATATTATGGTTATATAATAGCCATGGATAGACAATCTTGACAGTAATATAGATTATTATTTTAATTGGATATTAGATACCCAAAATTCATTAAATTGTTTAGATATATGATACCTAAGGGCTCAAATTTTATTTTCTATATCAATCCTTTTATATTATGGGTATATGGTACCCATGGGTATTTGATATCCAAATATGTTGGATTTAAAATTATATAAAATATAAGTTGATTGAGACTTGACCTATAGGAGTTCTTAGATACAAGGATTAAATCTTAGTATACTCTTAGATATACATGGATGATGTATATAATAACCCAGATGTTCAAATGCTTTAATATTTTATTTCTCATATTTGAATGGTTCATTTATGTGAATGGGTGTATCCTATCTCCCATGGTTGGCCATTAAGAATTATGTAATAAATTTGGATTTGAGGCAATTGTACAAGGCAATGGACTTGAAATTTTTTTCTCACGAAATGGCAAGTTCCATTGGTTTTCCTAGCCTATTTATTTTTAGTTTCTTCTAGATTTGATGTAAACTCTCACATGTGAGTATAGGTTCTTCATGTAAATAGATAATTTTTTTTGATTGTATTTCAAGAATGAAGAATATACTATATAGTGGCATGACATCAAGAAAATCAAGAAAGACTCAAGTTTGCTACCAATTTAGGTTTCCTTGTAGGTTTGACCATGAGAGATATGGGATTGTATTTGTTATTATTTTTAGATGCATATGTGTTATCTTTATTCTTAAAATAATAATGTATGATATTTTATTTTTGCTAATAAATATCATTAGTGATCCATGAATAGGTACATCTCATGTGTTAATAATATCTATTTTATTTTTATTTAAAAAGAAGCATATTTGGATTATTATTAATACATGAGATGTGTAACGTCATTATTATTAATAATGAAATATTTATACATGAGATGTATAATAAGATCCTCAATTTATAAAATCAAGTGGGAAAATGATTCTTTATGAAAGGTCTCATGGTCTTCCACCATTGGTACATAGTAAGACAAAAATAGGCACATTGTGTTATCTTTGAGTAGCCTCCATACAGAGGGTGCTTATTTTTGTTAGCTACAAGTATGGATCTCTTAGGATAGAATTGGAAAAGACGGTGTGTGGGTGATCTCCCCATGGAGACACTACTCACTACGGTTTTTTTTTTTTTAATTCAAGATGATGGTATACACTTAATCAAAAGGGAATGGTATTCTCCTCATATAGTTTGTCATTTTCTTTTGAAAATTAAAGGATATTAGAAGTTATGATTTTATTTGACATAAGATTTCTAGGTAATAAAATCATATAGGATATAATGGTCCTCCTAATTATGTGAATTGCATTGTCATCCCTATGGAGCATGTTATTTATAGGGTTAGGTTCCAATGCATTCATTGATAGTGGCTTAAGGATACCACTATATGTTTATGAAAGCAAAAGTTATTTATTGTTTATTATTTTCATCCATATTAATGTATGCTTATATTTGATTCTCAAATGTCTTCATTTAATCCATTTGCTATCATCCTAAAAGAAAACAAGTTGACCGGGTCTAACTATGTGGATTAAAAATAGAACTTGGACATTGTACTCAATGCTAAGGGGTACAAATATGTACTCACTATAGATAGCCTAGACCTTCCAGGTGCTAATGCACCCCAAGAGGATCTTGATCAGTATGCTAGGTTGGTCAAGGCTGATGAGATGGCACATTACTATAATTTGGCTTCGATGTCAAATATATTACAGTATCAGCATCAAACTCTTTAGAATGTTAAGGATATGATCCTTAACCACAAGGAGATGTTTGGGGATCAGAGGCGTCCTACTAGACAGACTGCCATGAAAGCTCTCATGAACACTAAGATGGTAGAGGGAACTCTAGTAAGAGAACATGCTTTAAAAATGAAAGATTTTTTAAATAGTACTGGATCTTATAAGGGCTGAGATTAATGTTGAATCCCAAGTTAATATTATCCTTGAGTCGCTGACTGACTCTTTAATCAGTTTAAACTTTATTACAATATGAATAAAATGAATTTGACTTTAGCTGAGCTTCTTAGCTCTTTTCAAGTGGCAAAGGGTATTATCAAAAGCCATCCTAGTGCACATGTGGCTTAGGGTTCTTCTTCCAAGCCTAATCTTAAAGGAAAGGGCTAAGGAAAGAAGAAAAATAATTCCAAAGGAAACATGGGTCCTAAAGGAGGTATAAGTAAATGAAATAAAAGGGAAAATTCCAAGCCCAAAGGAAAGTGTTTCCATTATGGGCTTATTGGGCAATAGAAAAGGAATTTTCATTATTATCTAAATAATAAGAGGAATTAGGGTGTAATCAAGTCACTATTTATTGAAGTAAGCTATATGGCAGGTACTTCAGATTCCTAGTGTGTTAACTCTGGTGTAAGTAATCACATAGTAATTCGTTATAGGAGTTTGAGGAGACTAGGAAGCTAAGTGACGGTGAGATTACCTTACACTTGGGGAAATAAGCAAAGGTTGCTATAGTGTTGGTATGAGATACATGACATTAAGAAGAATTATTCAAAGACCTTTCTATTTAAAAGAAAGTTTTCTTCTTTTAATTCAACTTATCTTTGGCATTTGAGGTCTGGGTCATTTTAATCTAGATATGATTAATAGACTATTAAAGGAGAGTACCTTATCTTCTATGATTATTGAACCATTGTCAGTTTGTGTATCTTTTTTGGAAGAAAAAATGACCAAGAAACTCTTTTTTAGCAAAAAGGTATAAATTAAAGAATTATTGGAGTTAGTTCATACAGATATATGTAGACCCCTGAATGTAAGGACTAGAATCTAAAGGAGGATATGAGTATTTCATCACTTTCACCGATGACTACTCAAGATATGGTTATGTCTATCTGCTACACCATAAGTTAGAAGCTTTTGAAAAGTTCAAAGTACTTCATACAGAAGTGGAGAAACAATTAGACAAAAACATTAAATCACTTCGATCAGATCAAGATAAAGAATATCTTTCTAGTGACTTCAAGCAATATTTTTTGGATAATGGGATTCTATCCTAATTGTCTACACCTTGTATGCCTCGACAGAATGGTGTAGCTAAAAGAAGAAACAAGATTCTTTTAGATATAGTGAGATCAATGATGAATTATTCAGATTTACCTATATTCCTCTAGGGATACGCACTCGAAACAACAGTATATTTTTTTAATGCAGTTTCAAATAAGTCTATCCTTAAGACCCCAGTGGAGCTTTGGACTAGGCGAAAGTCAAGTATGGATCACTATAAGATTTGGGGGTGTCCAGCCCATATGCTGAAGGGAAAGATTGTTAAATTGAAAACAAGATCAGAATTGAGTTATTTTGTGGGCTATCCTACGAGAACAAAGGGTTGGTCATTTTATAGTCCAAGAGAGTAGAAATTATTTGTTAGCACAAATACTATCTTTCTGGAGGATGATTATATTATAAGCTAGAAGTCCAAGAACAAGTTCACCTTGGAAGAGATATAAGATGTCTATTCGGTTCCTCAAACAGATGTTTCTGATATTGGACAAAATATTTCTCAAACCACCACTCCAACACCTTCTATTACACAAGTGCTATATCATAGTGGAAGAATTTTCAGGCCTTCTAGCAGGTACATGTTCTTAGGAGAGTTAGTCTATAATGAATATGTTTTAAATCCCAATAACTATGATAAAGTTATCTCTGATAAAGATTCGGGATAATGGTAAAATATTATGAAAGATAGTTTCGTAATTAACGACTAAGTGCATATGGTATGCAACCTATATAAGTCTATTTATAGACTTAAGCAAGTTTTCCGAAGATAGAACATCTATTTTGATCAAGCAATCAATTCTTTTGGTTTTGATCAAAATTCAAATGAACCTTGTGTATATAAGAAACGTTAAGGATCATGGTGGTATTGTTGGTTATGTCTATGGATGACATCCTACTTATTGGGAATGATGTAGGAGTTCTCTTTAAGATTAAGATTTGGTTAACTTCTCTCTAAGATTAAGATTTGGTTAGCGAATCAATTTGATATAAAGGACCTAGGAGAAGCTAGCTATATCCTTGTATGCGAGATTAGAAAATAGGATATTAGGCTTATCTCAAGCTGCATATATAGATAAGATTCTTGATAAGTTTACAATGCAAGACTCTAAGAAAGGCATGTTTCCTTTATAGCATGGAGCACCTCTATTCAAGAATCAATGTCGTAAGACACATAAGGAAGAGGAATGCATGATAGCAGTTCCTTATGCTTCACGTATAAAAAGCCTTATGTAAGCTATGCTTTGCACTGGATAAGATATCTATTTTATAGTGAGCATGGTCAGTTGATATCAATTTAATCCTGGACCAAACCATTGGATATCCGTTAAACATATACTCAAGTACTTGAGAAACACTAAAGATTATGTTGATTTATTGAGATGGTGATCTCATTCCAGTTGGATACACAAATTCTGACATTGTGTTAGGTTATGACTTTAGAAAGTCAACTTCAAGATATGTGTTTATTCTTAGTGGTAAAGCTATCAGATGGCAGAGTGTCAAGCAATAGTGTATTTCTAATGCAACCACTGAAGCAAAGTATGTAACTTCTTTAAAAATAGCTAAAAAAGCAATATAGCTCAATAAGTTCCTTTTGGAATTAAGAATGGAACCATAGGCAGAATTACCTATAATCATTTATTATGATAATAGTGGGACTATAACTTAATTAAAGGAGCCAAAGAACCACAAAAGTGGGAGACACATACAACACAATTATCATCTGATTAAAGAGATCATTTTGTGTAGAGACATTATAGTTACCAAGATTGCATCTGTGGATAATCTTATTAATCATTTTCAAGTTAAGGTGTAATGGGATATGAATGTGAACGCAAGTGGGAGTTTGTTAGGATGTATGCTCTCACATTCAAGACATTTTGTTATTATTTAATAAATTTGATTTATTATTATTGAGTTTCATATTATCATACATGTTGATATTGTTATTTTATACCATGAGATGGTTAGTCATTGAATTGTTATTGGAAATAGTTCATGTATATAAATAAGATTTACGTACTGGAAATATGAACTTATAATCAAGCAATTCTACAATTGTTCGCAGTCATTGATGAGACTGAGCATTTGCCTTTAACTATAATACACTTGATCTATGTGATAGGATAGTTTATTGCAACCACTAGAGTAGTAGACTACGGGTTGTTGTATTGGTATATTTGGAAAACATTGAACTAGATCACTATAAGAAACACGTCATACAAAGCTGTCATCTTTGACATGATTTTTATATTCACTATTCGCAGTAAGCTCTTAATCCTGAGAGAATAATGGACTCAAGTTTTTAATGGTGATGACTTTTTAAGTTACCAATGAATGAAGTCTCTTAGATCAATACATCGGTATCTTGAAAAATCATTGTTTAGATTGTAAGGACACATATTCTCGAGATGTAATCTACACTCTCTAAATTAGAAATAAAGATATCACTAATGTGTTAATTTAATTGATTAATCACTGAAATCCGGATCCGGTCTTCTTAATAAATTGTTTATTGAGATGTTGACCATTTTATAGTGATTAATAATTAGTGAACTAAGTTATAAAAATAATTAGGCAATTAGGTTTGATGGTAGTATAAACCCAAATCCTAATTATTGATATCCAAGTAGAGAGGCTACTGTATATGTTTAATAATTATGGATTTTTCTCTATTTCACCAAATTAGAGTGCAATTCTAATTATGTAGTGAAATTAATTAGAATTAATTAGAAATTAATTGACTAATTAGAGCTAGTTTGATGAGACCCGAGATCCCTCATTCTGTACCCTAATTTTACAAACTCTTATAAATATGTGATTTAAAAAGGATAGCAGTAAGACAACAACAAAAAGATTATTTTTTTGCGAGAGAGAAAAAGAAGAGTCCACTCTCCTCTCTTGTGTGCGGCTTGCATAGATGGAAAATAAGAGAAGACCTAAAGGAGTAAAAAAAGAAAGATTGTATCAATCTCTTCAAGAAGGCATCTTCAACAATCAAGATTATTAAGAATAAGAAAAATTGCATCAATCTCTTCAAGAAGATTGCATCAATCTCTTCAAGAAGGCTTCTTCATAAATCAAAATTATCAAAAACAAAGTAATTCTAATCTTCTTTTCAAGATTGTATGATTCATGTAAAAAAAAATATCCAAATAAATTTTTAAAATCGCTTTCGCTATAATAACAAACCAAATAACCAAGCCATGCTTAAAATCATGATATGGCCTATCCATCTCATTCTGTTTCAAGGTTCAACTAAGATATTCCAACTTCATACTAGTATGATCTTAATAATTTAAAAAATAACTCGGTACATAAACTTGAATGTAAACTGAATCAGTTTTTATTAACTGTATAAAAATAACAAATGAAAGAGTTTACTACTCCAACAGTATATTGAAAGGAAGAATTAATATCTTATCCGAGTTTTGTAATCATATATATTCTACGCAATTGGCATAAGTTCAATTTCCGATGAGATATACTTTCTATGGCTTTGCACATACACTTATTCACGATGGAAGCTTCTTTGAAATTTTTCCAATCCAAAGTTGGTGAAGCTCTGCAGACAATAGAGGAGAGATGCTGGGGAAGAAATCAAAATTCACAAGCAACATTGGGTTCTGAATAATAAAGTTGAGAACAGAAATGTGTGCAATTTACTTAGTAAACATGCTTCATCCCTCAACTCCAACTTCGTGACTGCTAAGTTCATAGTATCTGCTAAGTTCATTTTATCTGAGAAGCAAACATTGCAAGATTATATATGTCTGTATTACCTCAATCACTTGCACTTGTGGGCTCTCATTTGTCGTTGGGGCTTGGTCAAATAGTTCATTTGGTTTTGTTGATGCTTGGCGCTAGCTCTATAAGTTGCATTTGCATTCTTTTGGAGAAGTATCAATTTTTAACACTACTCAAACATGATACAAAATTAATATATTTAGATTGAACATAAATAAGCAAGTCATATTTAACACGATTAATAAATATGTTATGTTTCAATTTTAATAGTATCAACCTGTTTAACACGACTTAACATATTTAATTATAAAAAATATAATGAATTAAGATAATTCATTTCACATCGAAAGTTTATTAAGATTTAAAAATTTTTATTTATAAAAAATGTTTCTACTTTGATTTAACACATGTTCAAAATTTACTAAAATTAAAAATTATCTATACATATTAAAAAAATAGGTAACTTTTTTATTTAAAAAATAAAGAATTAAAATAAATGAGTTATGCTTGTTAACACGCGTAACCTGTTTAATAAATGGATTGAGTTTAACTTTAAGTTTTAAAACTTGACACTATTAATTAATAATATTAAGTTAGGATTAATACACTTTTAAATATGCATACTTTGACATGACACGATAATACGAATTAACACCCCTAAGAGTAATGCCTGCAACTTCCCTATATTATTTTTGACACTAGAAACTAGGAATGCACATGGGCCGAGTAAGGACAAATTTTAGTAAAACCAAAAACAACCCAACTTTAAGCGATTCTAAAAATTTAGAACTATAACCAAACCACAAGTCTAATAAAACCAACCCGACCCAATTCAAAAAAAATCGAGTTGGGTCAATTTGGGCCACTAATCCCAAAAAAATATGCATGCGTACAATGTATATATAATCTTTGTAAATCTAAATTAAAAATGAAGACCTTGTGTGTATGTGTGTGTATATATATCGACAGCCTAAATATGCATTATAAGTAAAACTAAATAAAATAATAAATTATACGGCTATGACAAGAACACTTTCTAAGTAATTTAATAATTATAAAACTCAAATTTTATTCTCTCTCAAAATTAATAAACTCTTAAATATTTAAAAATATTGATGAATAATTTCATATAACTAAAACTTAAAAAATCTTTAAAATCCGTTTAATTTTTTCAAAATTTTGACCATACTATAAAGAGAATTGGCAAAACAGTGTGTGTGTGCGTGTACATATATATATATATATATATATATATATAATTAACAGTATATACATGCCTATATCATATATATACTGTATCTATATAATATATTTTATATATATACATGTATATATGTCATATATATATATATATATTAATTTTTTAAAACAAATATTATTAAAATTTCAATCCTCGAATTGATTCAGTTTATATAAATTTTAAACCGAGACCGAATCTATTCAACCCAAACTTTTTTAAAACCGAATCAACTCAACTCAATAAAATCAGATTCGAATTAGGTCGATTTAATTCTATAGTTCTTGATTTCTTTTTGTGCAACCCTACCAAGAACTAGTGACTTTTAAACGTGAACATACATTTGCATAACACTTAATATCATAACTCATATCCAGGCATTGATATCCTAATATTACTAGTGATTCAGCCATGAGACTAATTGTTTTGTTGCGAGTTAACTGATCAATTAAAACTCAACCCTTCTCATTGTTATCATCTTTATCAAAATTTAATCAGTGTAATGGTTGATTTACTAGCCACTTTTATGCATCCAATGTTGTGTTCTTTGAAAGATAATGGGATATGAAGAAAACAGAGTGGAAAGAAAATGGGATATGAAGAAAACAGAGTAACAAAATACTTGAACAATACGACACTACTAAAAGTGAAATTCATATGGGCATTATCAACCTAGCATACCAGAACCAGATAGATAGATCATGATTCCAAATCAAAACCTCCCACCGAAATCAAACCGAACACTTATAACTGATCATACTTAACCCACATTATTATCAATTAACCCCAACTAAAACAGAGAGAAGATCTCAAGCAATCTTGACCTCAATGGTCTTGGGCTTCTTTGGCTCCGGAGGAGGCAACTTCTCAACCGTAACAGTCAGCACTCCATCCTGACAAACAGCAGAAATGGCATCCGTGTTGGCATTCTCAGGCAACACAAATTTCCTCATGAATTTTCCGACCCTCCTCTCCATCCTCACATACTTGGCCCCTTCTTTCTCTTCCTCTCTCTTTCTCTCTCCGCTTATCAGCAGCACCTTGTCGTCCTCCACTTGAACTTTGATGTCCCCAGACTTCAACCCGGGCATGTCGATGATGAAAACGTAGGAATTTGGGTATTCCTTCAAGTCCGCCGGGGTTGCTGCCATAGCCTTGGCGTCCAGGACGTAAGTGCGGCTTGGGGCATTGACGGACTTGTCGGCTTCGTCGGTGGCGTTGAGCATGTGCTGGAGGGTGTGCAAAATTGGGGCTTCAAAACCCATCATCCTCAAATCCATTTTCTCCTCTAAATGATTTTGAATGTGCTATAGCTAGCTTGCTTCGTTTCTGCGCGTGCGTCACTCTGCTGGACAAGAAAATGCCGCGGGTCGTTTATATAGGTGGGTTTGAGAAGTTTCTGGAGAGGCATGGAAGAGTCAGTCAGGGGAATGTTCTGGGTTTTTCGGCTAATCAATATCTTCTACACACATCTAGAACACGGAAGAAACTTTTAGAAAACTTTGTCATTAATGTGGGGTCGGGCTATTCGAGATGCAGCATGACTTCATCCTAGCACTGGCTTTAGCCAAAAAAAAATTTCTGAGTGAGTGGTGTTTTATGACAATGCATGTTATTGTTATATTTATTTAATTAAAATATTATTATTAATTATTATTACATTAATTATTTTTTAAAATAATTATCTTACCAATTAATGATTTTTCACATTAGATATATGTCGACAATTAATGACTATTTTTTATTCAAACTCTTGTTAATAGATGGTGAGATTAGTCTTTCAAATTAGTCGGCTCTAAAGATCAGATACTAAATTATAAATAAAACAAAATACACGAGTTTTTTTTTAATTCAAAAAATTATTAAAATGTTTTTTTATAACTTAAATTGATGATTATATTTTTCTTTTTATGAATTATTGAAAAGTTATATATAATGTATCTTTTGTATCAAAAGTAATATACATGTATAAAAGTATATATGTAGTCATTGGAGAATAACCATGAATGGATAAGAAAGTGGAATTAAAATTTGATAGTCATTCATCAAAGTGATAAGGATAAGACCAATTCAGATTCAAAGATTCAAATGACAGCAGCAGCTTCGAGTTCAACTTCATCCCAACGTCTTCGGATACCGTCATCCCAAGCCCAAGTTTATAGGAGATAACTTTATCATTTTGTGAATATTAAACTCTGTAGCTAATTCTATCTTGTAAACGATTTACTATATATATATAACCTCTCGTCAGCCATTCAAATGCGGAAAGTACAACCCAGAAATTCATCTTTTGTTTTATGGTATCAGAGCCAACGTGACTAACGTCAATGGCATCCTCTTCCATTTCTTCCGTCACACCCGTTACTCCTCCTAGCATTCACAGCTTGGTCACTATCAAGCTCAGCAGTGAAAACTACCTATTGTGGAGAGCTCAAATAACGCCATACCTTAGAGGCCAACGTCTTTTTGGCTACGTCATGGGAGTTGTCTTCAACCCTCCCAACATATCCCAAACCCAGAAGCTGATAAGTCAACTACAGCTCCTCGTCTGCTTCTTAATCCAGAATTTTCTCACTGGTTTGATCAAGACCAGATTGTCTTGAGTATTCTCATGTCATCTTTATCCGAAAGCATTCTTGCCAAAGTAATTGGCGTTACTACGTCTCGAGAGGTTTGGTCTGTGCTTGAAAAAATGTATTCCTCTCACTCTCGAGCCTGCCTCTCAACAACTCGGCGTCAACTTTCTACTGTCACGAAGGGTGGCATGTCCATCTCAAATTATTTCCAGACTGTGAAGTCTCTTGCTGACACTCTAGCAGCCATCGGACATCCACTTCCTGACACGGAGATTGTCTCCTATCTGCTTGGTGGTCTAGACTCTTCCTATGATCCCATTGTTACGTCCATTCAAACAAGAGAGGATCCAATGGAACTTGAAGATATATTTGGGCATCTTCTCAATTTTGAGTTGCATTTACAGCAACATACTCAAGTCGTTGAAGCTACTATCAGTTCTGCTAATGTTGCAACCCGCACTGATTACTCTCGTGGTCCTCACGGTAAGACTCAATACTCGAATCGTGCTTCATCTTACTCAGGTTCACGTGGTCGTGGTAGGGGCCGAGGCGGTCGTCATGGTTCTCCTGGTGGTAATCGTCCTATGTGCCAGATCTGCAGCAAAACTGGCCATCTCACCATCAAGTGTTTCCACCGCTTTGATCAGGCCTATCAAACCATCCCAAACAACATGTCTGCATTTTTTACAGCACAATAAGCTCCAGCTGATAACAATTGGTATCCCGACACCAGTTCCACCAATCATCTTACTAATGATCTTTAGAACTTAAATCTTTATGCCGAGACCTATACTGGTTCGGATCAAATTCAAGTGGGCGACGGGGCAGGTTTGGCTATTGCTCACATTGGTTCATCTGAAATTAAATCCTCACAATTTGCTTTTAACCTTCGCAATATCTTACATGTCCCACAAATTAAAAAGAACCTCATTTCTGTGAGCCAATTTACCAAAGACAATAATATATTTGTTGAATTTCACTCATCTCATTTTTTTGTGAAGGACGAGGTCACGAAGAAGGTTCTTCTGCAAGGCACGCCTAAAGATGGACTCTATCCCTTTCCCTCCTCCATCTCGACTTCGTCACCATCTCAATCTTTTTTCAGTCAGCGTGTCTCTTTGGAAATCTGGCATCGCCGTTTGGGACATCCCACCTATCAAACAGTAAAGCATCTTGTGTCTAAATTTTCGCTTCTAGTCTCCTCAAATAAAATACCAAGTGTTTGTTCAGCATGTCAACAAGGGAAAAGTCATCATCTTCCCTTATCAATTTCCCAGTCTATTTCAGATTATCCTCTAGAATTAATTTTTTCTTATGTATGGGGTCCATCCCCTATTTTATCTACCAAAGGCAATAAATATTATGTTTCTTTTGTGGATCATTTCAGCAAATTTATTTGGCTCTAACCTCTTGCTAACAAATCCGACGTCTTAACTATTTTTACTCAATTTCAAAAAATGGTTGAACGTCAATTTAGTTGCCAAATAAAATATGTCCAAACAGACTGGGGTGGTGAATTTCAAACCCTTAATCAGTTTTTTTCGCAAAGTGGGAATCCAACATCGTGTTTCTTGTCCTCACACCTCTCAACAAAATGGCTCTGTTGAGAGAAAACATCGCCATATTGTTGAAATGGGTTTATCTTTATTATCCCAAAGTTCTACTCCTCATTGTTTTTGGGATGATGCTTTCCTCATGGCAACGTATCTCATTAATCATTTCCCAACTGCTCCTCTCGGCATCTCCCCATTAGAAAAATTATTTAACAAAGCACCCGATTTTTCTACCATGAAGATTTTTGGTTATGCTTGTTATCATTATCTTCAACCCTTTAACAAACACAAGTTGGATTTTAGGTCCAAAAAATGTGTCTTCATAGGCATCAGTAATCTCCACAAAGGTTACAAATGCCTTGATCCTGAATCTGGCAAAGTGTTTATGTCTCAACATGTCATTTTTGATGAATCGGTGTTTCCGTTTTCATCACCCACGTCATCCTCTGTTCATGCCGAAACTCCTTTTATAGCGTCGTCTACACTACTGCCTTTTTTACTCCCCTCAAACGACAGTTCTGCTGTTATAACATGGAAAAAAAATTTTTTTTATTATTATTCTTGCAATTGTTAATTAATTAATTTTATTATTATTATTATCATTATTATTATTATTAATATTGGATATATGTGTATGGGAAATTAAAATTCTTTTTTTTTTATTAATTGTATGTATGTATAAAATGTGTAAGAATTATATGAGTGTATATATATAAATGTGTGATTATATGTGTGTATATGTATATATAAATGGGTGTAGAACAGTGTGTGTAGGTGTGTGTAACCGTGTGTGTTTGTGTGTGTGTGTGTGACTTTGAGTGTTACACACTCAAAGGGGTATGGGTGAGGTTGTGTGTGTGAGTGGGATTCAGGGAGTGGGAGAGTGCAGAAGTGGGCAGAGGGTGGTTGGTCTTGGGCAGAGAGGGAGAGATATAGAGAGAGAGAGTGAAGAAAATAAAGAGAGGGTCTCGGGTGAGAAGAAAAGAGAAGGAAAGAAAGAGAAAGAAGAGAGAAACAGAGAGAGAGAGAGGGTTCTAGACTGTGAAGAAGGAGAGGAGGCTCGAGGAGGAACCAGAAAGGTGGAGGTGGGCACGGCTAGAGAGAGAAACGGCCAAGAAAATTGTAAGTGGTTCCTTCTGTTTCAATTTTTTTTAAAGCATTTTAATTGATTTGAATTATAGGGTTTTAGAGAGCATAATGTAGGGATTAATTTGCAAAAAGAATGAGAAGAAATGGTTGAGAAATGGGGGAGAACTTTGGAGTTGCAGGTCTGGAGTGAGTCTCGGGTTTTGGTATTTTAGGCGCTAAATCCATGTTTGAATGATGGGGAATTGTTGGGGTAAGTTGCAGAAAACCCTAGAGTCAAAATGGAGTCAAAACGGTGGAAAAATCGAGCTAGAAAACTAGAAAAACCAGCTCGCCGGAATCTGGGTTTGGGGTGGCCGGAGCTACGGTTCTGGTCATTTCGAGGGGTTCCGAGTGATGAAAGGGAAAACCAACTCGGGATGCGTAATCCCCTAGAAAAACCGAAGAAAACCGTATTAAAAAGTTGAAGAAATCTCGCCGGAAAAGGGTCACCGGCGCCGGAGAAGACGCCGGAACCCTACCGGAGGTTCGCCGGAAAAACGGGGGGAAGAAGGGAACTGTTCCGGGTTCGGGTCGGGTCGGTTCGGGTCGGGTCGGGCTCGGGCCGGTCTGCCCCTGCCACGTGTCAGCCCTTGTTTTAAATTAAATGGATTTGAACCTTTAGGATTTAAACCTTTGGATTTGAACCTTTTAAATTTGAACCTTAACCTGAACTTTCAGAAATTACGAATTGACCCCCCCAACTGTTAGAAATTACACTTTGACCCACCTGATTAAATTATTAATAAAATATTAATTAAATTAATTAATTAATTATTTAATTAAATTAATTTAATTAATTAAATATTCAAAAACATCCCGGAGTCCAAATGAGACAAGTCATTAGTGTATTTTGACTATCTCGACTATTCCGAGGCCAATGGTGAGGTCCGTTTTACGAGACGGGGTCCCGAAAAATAAAATACCCGTGGTAACCCTTAAAATTACCAAAATGCCCCTAGATTGAAACACGGTCAAACGAACTCCGAATTAGGTAAACAAATAGTGGAATTTTATTATCTCGAACATTCCGGACTCAACCGTGAAGTCCGATTTGTGAAAAGAGGTCACGAAATGTAAGGACACATGTAAAGTGCAAAATGACTATTTTGCCCTTTTGAACCCCGGTGTCCGAATTGAGTTCTACGAAAACCTAGACTTACTTTCTTAAACGTTCTAAAACCAATGGCAGAGTTTAATTTAGCAGAATAGAAACCTATGAATTTAAAGACATAAAATTTGATGAATAGCATACATTCAAACAACAATGGACTGAATTGTAATTCCTACTTTTAGGGACACTGACAGGACAGGAGGAGGCGATCTGATCTCTTACATTTTCATCCGTCTGTTCAGTTACATATAGTTCCCGATCTTCTGGGGTTGATACCAACCCATCAGGTATGGTGTTTTGCTAGTGTTAGAAATGAAGTTAAGTTAGGAATAATTGTGAATGACTGAATGCTGTATGTGTTTATCTGTAATGTGTTTACCTGTTTATTTGGAATTGGTTGTTCACACGCTTGCATGTTACTTGTACTTTATGAATGTTTAGTAAATGATGAATGTGACTCACAACGTGTGTATATGTTAATTTTACGAGATATGCTTGCATGTGGAAATCGGCTGGTGAATTATGTATTATTGTCTCGAGCATGCTATATTGTGGAAACCATGTATCATTGAGATGGCATTGGCATATTGGCATATGATGAATCCTTTGAGAACATGGCGTGGGTAAGCACGCGGTGCTTTGCATTATGAGGGTGTAGATCCTGTGGTGAAAAACCCAAAATTGGCCATTGCATTGGTACTCCGTAGCCATCGGGGAGTACCCGTAAACGAGACATGGGTGTGGCATAGAGTTGTGCATGGGTGTGTCACGCATACTATTCATATATACTACTGTGATGATTAAATGTCATTTAGAAATAAATGTACACTTTGCACATGCCACGCCTTAGCTTTATTTCTGGCATTAGCACTTCATCATACCAGCAGTTGAGCTGACCCATTCGTGGGCAACATTTTTCAGATGAGGACCCCCCAGCTGCTTGAGACCCAGTGATGCTTTGATAAGGGAAAACACTTGTTATATTTTGTCCATGAGACTTGTGTATTGAAATGTAAGGGCTTAAGCCCGAATGACTCCTGAACGATGTATCTTATGTTATTTTGTGTATGGATGATGATGGACGCATGTTTATTGAATTTAATTACTTTTGTCCTTTTAATTATTTTACTTTCTGTCTCGTTACTCGCGCCCCGGGTTCGTGGGAAATTCGGGGCGTGACAACGTGGTATCAGAGCATAGGTTCGAATACCTAGAGACTGTGGGGTGTTGTTTAACACCATGAGACCCTAGAGAAGAGAATGAGACTTAGTGTGAACTGTTAGTAGCATGTGATAGGATCTTATGTGCTACGTGATTATGTGTCCTAATGCATGCCTTATTGTGATTACGTGAAGAAGTGATACTAAAATTTTCTTTTGAACTTGTAGATATGCCTCCTAGACGAGCTCCTACGAGAGGCAGACCACCCAGAGGGGGTAGGGGTAGGGGTGCGCCTCGAGGTGCCGCCCAGCCTCGTCGTGGCAGACCCAGAGCTGCTGCCCCTATTCCTGACGTGGTTGAGGAGGTAGTTACCCCAGCTGACGTTCCTGAGCATAGTACAGCTGAGGAGGATGTTGCTCCAGCCCCTGTGGAGGAGGTGGGGCAGACTATTGGCGCCAGAGATTTGGCGACCATTATACAGGAGTGTTTCCGTGCTATGCAGGATGCCCGGACCACTGATGCTGAGGCCAGGGCTGCTGAGGCCGAGGCCAGGGCTGCCGGTGCCGCGGCCAGAGCGGCCGGTGGGGAGACCAGAGATACCTTCGTCATGAAGGCGTTTCAGCGTATGAGGCCACCGTCATTTGCAGGACAGCCTGATCCTTTGGTGGCCGAGGAGTGGCTGGATCAGATTGTGAGGATCCTGGACTCACTAGGGATTGTTGAGCCACACCTGAGGATACGATGTGCCACCTTCCAGTTTACAGGGCTAGCGAGCCAGTGGTGGAAGGTATCTGCCGGCAGGATTAGCAGGTTCGGAGAGGGGTGGGATGCATTTGTGGCCATGTTCAATGACCACTACTTTCCAGCGACTGCTAGGGTCGGGTTCAGGAGAGAGTTTGAGACCTTACTACAGAGGGACATGACCGTGACGCAGTATGAGTCCCAGTTTACCGCATTGGGCAGGTTTGCCCCGCACATTGTTGGGGTGGAGGAGCTGAGAGTTTATCATTTTCTAGAGGGGCTGAAGACCTCTATCAGGGATAGACTGGCGGGTCACATCATTGACACTTACGAGGAGGCTGTGATCAGGGCCACGAGGGTAGAGAGGGAGTTGACAGCTCTCAGAGGGATTAGGGAGTCCCGGACTCAGACCAGGCCAGCCACAGCACTAGCACTTACACCAGCTCAGCCTACCGTGACCGTCCCAGCTCATCCTGGTAGGAGACCGGTGAAGAGGTTCCGGGGCAGTACCTCTTCTCCATCTACATCCCAGAGACCTATGCAGCTTTTAGCACCCCAGCCCACTATGTCTACTGCTCCTCGAGGAGGGGCACCACAGCTGACTCTCACATGCTATCAGTGTGGACAGCCTGGCCACAGGATGGCTGATTGCCCACAGAGAGATCCTAGTCAGGGATCAGGGACAGGACCGAGCCAGCTACCACTCCCATCCCAGTCTCAGAGTCAGGCCTGGAGGGCCACACCAGTGTGCTATACATGTCATCAGCCGGGCCATGTCAAGGCCCACTGTCCTCAGGGGCAGACTTCCCAGAGTGCGCCGAGGTCCCACTATTTCCAGCCCGCCCAGATGCCTTTACCCCAGACGCAGTCAGGCTATAGACCCCCGGCACCTTACTATCAGCCGGCATCCTCAGCCTTGAGTGTTAGAGCCCCAGCCCCGAGAGGGGGAGGACAGCAGGGGCAGAGAGGGGGAGGCAGACAGGGTCAGACTGTACAGGGCAGAGTATACGCAGTCACTACCCCAGAGGCTTCTACTGCTGGGCCATCAGTAGTGCGAGGTATCTTTCTTATGTTCAGTTCATGGGCTAGCGTGTTGATAGATTCTGGTGCATCGCATTCTTTCATATCCACTGCATTTGCCATGACATTGGGGTTGACTATAGACCGGTTAGATCCACCGCTACGTGTTGATACTCCTGTTGGGGGTAGTGTGACACTGACCAGGATTTGTAGGGGTTGTTCACTTGAGATAGCTGACCGTACTCTCTGCTTTGATTTTATTGTGCTTGATATGACTAGCTTCGACATTATCTTGGGTATGGATTGGCTGTTTACCTTCCGGGCTAGCATCTATTGTTTCAGGGGGAGAGTTACAGTGTGTACCCCTGAGGGGGATTGTTTTTATTTCACGGGGGACCGTGGGGACTTCCTGGTACCACCCTTGTACGACTCTAGGAGTTGGGGAGCCCATAGCTATATGTTGGCCAGTATGATTGCAGGGGATAGCGAGGCTACAGGGGTTGTGTTACCACCAGTGGTAGAGGAGTTTCCTGACGTATTTCCCGACAGTTTGACTAGTTTACCCCCGAGACGGGAGGTGGAGTTTACCATTGAGCTTATCCCCGGTACTGTACCCATATCTATTCCACCATACCGCATGGCTCCAGCAGAGCTGAGAGAGCTGAGAGAGCAGCTGACTGACCTTCAGGGTAAGGGGTTCATCCGTCCTAGCACTTCTCCTTGGGGTGCCTCAGCACTCTTTGCGAAGAAGAAGGACGGGACGTTGCGGTTATGTGTGGACTACCGGAGGCTGAACCGGGTGACTATCAAGAACAAGTACCCGTTACCCAGGATCGATGACTTGTTTGATCAGCTGAGAGGTTCGAGATGTTTCTCGAAGATTGATCTTCGATCTGGGTATCATCAGTTGAGAGTGCGAGAGGAGGACATAGCGAAGACAGCCTTTCGCACTCGCTATGGTCACTTTGAGTTTGTAGTGATGCCATTCGGTGTGACGAATGCCCCTGCGGCATTCATGGACCTGATGCACCGTGTCTTCGGTCAGTACATAGATCAGTTCGTGGTGGTATTTGTGGACGATATTCTGATTTACTCACCTTCTGAGGATGAGCATGCTTTCCACTTACGTACTGTGTTACAGATCTTGAGAGAGCATAGGCTGTTTGCCAAGCTCTCCAAGTGTGAGTTCTGGCTCCAGGAGGTGCAGTTTTTGGGTCACGTGGTATCTGGGGGTGGAGTATCTGTTGACCCTTCGAAGGTCGACTCTGTTATGAGCTGGGAGAGGCCGAGGAACGTATTTGAGATACGGAGTTTCTTGGGGTTAGCAGGGTACTACCGCCGTTTTGTGGAGGGATTTTCCCGACTTGCCGCACCGATGACCCGACTGACGCGCAAGGGCGTCAGATTTCAGTGGACTGACGACTGCGAGCAGTCATTTCAGGAGCTGAAGAGGAGGTTGACTTCAGCTCCCGTCCTGATTATCCCCGAGGGAGGCCTGGGCTATACAGTGTACTGTGATGCTTCCCGAGAGGGACTGGGATGTGTATTGATGCAGGAAGGCCGGGTAGTAGCTTATGGTTCTCGCCAGCTGAAGAGCCATGAGAAGAACTACCCCACCCACGATCTAGAGTTGGCTGCCGTCATCTTTGCTCTTAAGAGCTGGCGACACTATTTATATGGGGTGAGATTTGAGGTGTTCTCGGACCACAAGAGCCTCAGGTATATCTTTACACAGAAGGATCTGAACCTTCGACAGAGGAGATGGATGGAGTACCTAGAGGACTACGACTTTGACCTTCAGTACCATCCTGGGAAGGCCAACGTCGTAGCTGATGCACTCAGTCGGAGACCGAGCAGCACCTTAGCCAGCCTAGCCATCAGAGAGTGGGAGATGATGGGAGTTATTGGGGAGTTTGACTTAGAGCTTACCGAGTCTGAGGGACACGCCACCCTGTTTAGCTTGTGTGTACAGCCTACTCTTCTGACCAGAGTTATAGAGGCACAGTTGCTGGATACCGAGGCTGAGCAGATCAGGGCACGGATTTCTAGCCCCGAGGGATTTGAGGGATGGACAGTCCATTCTGATCTTGGCTTGAGGTACAGGGGTAGAGTCTTCGTTCCCAAGTCTCTTAGGACTGATGTCCTTAGGGATTTCCACCATTCACGCTTGGCGGTGCACCCAGGGGGCACCAAGATGTATCATGATCTGCGCCGTCAGTATTGGTGGACTGGGATGAAGGCAGATGTGGCACAGTTTGTGGCTAGGTGTCTCACGTGCCAGCAGGTGAAGGCTGAGCACCAGAGGCCTGGAGGTTTGCTACAGCCACTACCGGTCGCCGAGTGGAAGTGGGAGCACGTTACCATGGATTTCGTGATGGGTCTTCCGAGGTCACCTAGGGGCCATGATGCGGTTTGGGTTATTGTGGACAGACTGACGAAGTCCGCCCATTTCTTACCGATCAGAGTGACTGACTCATCAGACGCCCTCAGTAGGTTGTACATTCGAGAGATAGTACGACTACATGGGGTACCGGTATCCATAGTTTCTGACAGGGACCCACGTTTCACTGCACGGTTCTGGCAGAGTTTCCAGACAGCCTTAGGGACCCAGCTGCAGTTCAGTACTGCCTTCCACCCACAGACAGATGGCCAGTCAGAGCGCACTATACAGATCTTGGAGGATATGCTCAGGGCCTGCGTCATGGACTTTAGAGGTAGCTGGGAGGACCACCTTGCCTTAGTTGAGTTTGCTTACAACAACAGCTACCAGTCCAGCATAGAGATGGCACCATTTGAGGCATTATATGGTAGGCCGTGCCGTTCCCCGGTATGTTGGACTGAGGTGGGAGAGACAGCTGCCTTAGGACCTGATATTGTTCGTGAGACCACGGACAAGATACAGGTGATCAGACAGCGGTTGTTGACAGCTCAGAGCCGCCAGAGGAGTTACGCAGATAGGAGGCGGCGGCCCTTGGTATTTGAGGTGGGGGACCATGTGTTCCTCAAGGTATCTCCCAGACGAGGTTTGAGGAGATTTGGGCGCGGTGGGAAGCTATCGCCACGATTCATAGGTCCTTTTGAGATACTTGGGAGAGTTGGTGAGGTGGCTTATAAGCTAGCCTTACCACCACAGCTATCAGGGGTTCATGACGTCTTCCACGTATCTATGCTGAGGAAGTACCATCCCGACCCCTCACATGTACTTGACTGGATAGATCTTCAGTTAGAGGGGGACGCTTCCTATGACCAGAGACCCGTAGAGATATTGGACTCGAGGGACCAGGTTTTGCGAGGCAGGACCATCCCTTTGGTCAAGGTTCGTTGGAACCACCATGGGGTTGAGGAGGCTACGTGGGAGCGTGAGGCCGAGGTCCGAGTTAGGTACCCTGAGTTGTTTGAACAGTGATGTATTTTCTTTTGGTTCTATGTTATTTTAAATTTCGGGACGAAATTTTTGTAAGGAGGGAAGGATGTTATAACATGGAAAAAATTTTTTTTTTATTATTATTCTTGCAATTGTTAATTAATTAATTTTATTATTATTATTATCATTATTATTATTATTAATATTGGATATATGTGTATGGGAAATTAAAATTCTTTTTTTTTTATTAATTGTATGTATGTATAAAATGTGTAAGAATTATATGAGTGTATATATATAAATGTGTGATTATATGTGTGTATATGTATATATAAATGGGTGTAGAACAGTGTGTGTAGGTGTGTGTAACCGTGTGTGTTTGTGTGTGTGTGTGTGACTTTGAGTGTTACACACTCAAAGGGGTATGGGTGAGGTTGTGTGTGTGAGTGGGATTCAGGGAGTGGGAGAGTGCAGAAGTGGGCAGAGGGTGGTTGGTCTTGGGCAGAGAGGGAGAGATATAGAGAGAGAGAGAGTGAAGAAAATAAAGAGAGGGTCTCGGGTGAGAAGAAAAGAGAAGGAAAGAAAGAGAAAGAAGAGAGAAACAGAGAGAGAGAGAGGGTTCTAGACTGTGAAGAAGGAGAGGAGGCTCGAGGAGGAACCAGAAAGGTGGAGGTGGGCACGGCTAGAGAGAGAAACGGCCAAGAAAATTGTAAGTGGTTCCTTCTGTTTCAATTTTTTTTAAAGCATTTTAATTGATTTGAATTATAGGGTTTTAGAGAGCATAATGTAGGGATTAATTTGCAAAAAGAATGAGAAGAAATGGTTGAGAAATGGGGGAGAACTTTGGAGTTGCAGGTCTGGAGTGAGTCTCGGGTTTTGGTATTTTAGGCGCTAAATCCATGTTTGAATGATGGGGAATTGTTGGGGTAAGTTGCAGAAAACCCTAGAGTCAAAATGGAGTCAAAACGGTGGAAAAATCGAGCTAGAAAACTAGAAAAACCAGCTCGCCGGAATCTGGGTTTGGGGTGGCCGGAGCTACGGTTCTGGTCATTTCGAGGGGTTCCGAGTGATGAAAGGGAAAACCAACTCGGGATGCGTAATCCCCTAGAAAAACCGAAGAAAACCGTATTAAAAAGTTGAAGAAATCTCGCCGGAAAAGGGTCACCGGCGCCGGAGAAGACGCCGGAACCCTACCGGAGGTTCGCCGGAAAAACGGGGGGAAGAAGGGAACTGTTCCGGGTTCGGGTCGGGTCGGTTCGGGTCGGGTCGGGCTCGGGCCGGTCTGCCCCTGCCACGTGTCAGCCCTTGTTTTAAATTAAATGGATTTGAACCTTTAGGATTTAAACCTTTGGATTTGAACCTTTTAAATTTGAACCTTAACCTGAACTTTCAGAAATTACGAATTGACCCCCCCAACTGTTAGAAATTACACTTTGACCCACCTGATTAAATTATTAATAAAATATTAATTAAATTAATTAATTAATTATTTAATTAAATTAATTTAATTAATTAAATATTCAAAAACATCCCGGAGTCCAAATGAGACAAGTCATTAGTGTATTTTGACTATCTCGACTATTCCGAGGCCAATGGTGAGGTCCGTTTTACGAGACGGGGTCCCGAAAAATAAAATACCCGTGGTAACCCTTAAAATTACCAAAATGCCCCTAGATTGAAACACGGTCAAACGAACTCCGAATTAGGTAAACAAATAGTGGAATTTTATTATCTCGAACATTCCGGACTCAACCGTGAAGTCCGATTTGTGAAAAGAGGTCACGAAATGTAAGGACACATGTAAAGTGCAAAATGACTATTTTGCCCTTTTGAACCCCGGTGTCCGAATTGAGTTCTACGAAAACCTAGACTTACTTTCTTAAACGTTCTAAAACCAATGGCAGAGTTTAATTTAGCAGAATAGAAACCTATGAATTTAAAGACATAAAATTTGATGAATAGCATACATTCAAACAACAATGGACTGAATTGTAATTCCTACTTTTAGGGACACTGACAGGACAGGAGGAGGCGATCTGATCTCTTACATTTTCATCCGTCTGTTCAGTTACATATAGTTCCCGATCTTCTGGGGTTGATACCAACCCATCAGGTATGGTGTTTTGCTAGTGTTAGAAATGAAGTTAAGTTAGGAATAATTGTGAATGACTGAATGCTGTATGTGTTTATCTGTAATGTGTTTACCTGTTTATTTGGAATTGGTTGTTCACACGCTTGCATGTTACTTGTACTTTATGAATGTTTAGTAAATGATGAATGTGACTCACAACGTGTGTATATGTTAATTTTACGAGATATGCTTGCATGTGGAAATCGGCTGGTGAATTATGTATTATTGTCTCGAGCATGCTATATTGTGGAAACCATGTATCATTGAGATGGCATTGGCATATTGGCATATGATGAATCCTTTGAGAACATGGCGTGGGTAAGCACGCGGTGCTTTGCATTATGAGGGTGTAGATCCTGTGGTGAAAAACCCAAAATTGGCCATTGCATTGGTACTCCGTAGCCATCGGGGAGTACCCGTAAACGAGACATGGGTGTGGCATAGAGTTGTGCATGGGTGTGTCACGCATACTATTCATATATACTACTGTGATGATTAAATGTCATTTAGAAATAAATGTACACTTTGCACATGCCACGCCTTAGCTTTATTTCTGGCATTAGCACTTCATCATACCAGCAGTTGAGCTGACCCATTCGTGGGCAACATTTTTCAGATGAGGACCCCCCAGCTGCTTGAGACCCAGTGATGCTTTGATAAGGGAAAACACTTGTTATATTTTGTCCATGAGACTTGTGTATTGAAATGTAAGGGCTTAAGCCCGAATGACTCCTGAACGATGTATCTTATGTTATTTTGTGTATGGATGATGATGGACGCATGTTTATTGAATTTAATTACTTTTGTCCTTTTAATTATTTTACTTTCTGTCTCGTTACTCGCGCCCCGGGTTCGTGGGAAATTCGGGGCGTGACATCTGCTGCTGCCGTTGTCCCTCATTCATCCCCCCACGTTACGGCATCACATACGGAACCGACAACTACGTCAGCATCTTCCTTATCTTTTTCCCCTGCTGCATCAACTGCATCTCTTTCCCTGTTTTCGTCATCTTCATCACCGACAATCTCTCCAGTTCCTGCTCCATCCGACGTTACCTTGCCGTCTGAACCGCTTCCATCTCGTTCTCACCCGATGACCACCCGCTCCCAGAACAATATTCTGAAGCCCAAGCAATTTTTCGATGGCACTACCCGGTATCATCTGCCCATTGCTCTCCTTGTTATTTCCACCATTCCCACTGATCCCACATGTTACTCTGAAGCTCAAAAATTCTCAGAATGGCGTGAGGCCATGGATGCAGAATTTTCTGCTCTCATGAAGCAAGGTACGTGGTCTTTAGTCCCTTATAAAGCTGGCATGAACCTGGTTGGCAACAAATGGGTTTACAAAACAAAACTTGTAACACCCCAGACTTAATTATTAAATTATGTAATGAAAAACTCTTCTTGAAATCTGATCTGGCATTTAACTGTTTAAATTCAACTGTTTAATACTGATCAAACCCATGTTAGCAAATGTTAAAAAATTCTGAGAAACTGATTACTGTCACTGAACCCTCAGACACTGAAGCTAACCTAACTAGGAGTTGACTGAAAGAAACCGCGTCAAAAAATAAGCTACAGAATGAAAGATGGGAAGAAAACAGTGAAACTGCATTAATGCGCAGCCAAACAGGGCCTAAGCCCGAAATATGGGAAAAAGACCAAAAATGTGGCCAAGAGGATTTGATCCCTTGACCAAACTAGGAAAAATTTGGTTTACCAAAAAATTACCACCTAGGCTAGGAACACTTTTGTGTATATATGTACAAAGATATGTATATAAGTATAAATCAGATTTGGCCTCTCCCCAAAGTGACCAATAGCCATGCATGCAACACATCAGCATGCATCACCCTATGCTATAGCCATCATGCCTATCCCACCATGATTACATCTCCTCCCAACCAAATTGCATGCAAACCCATCATGCACTTGGGGGAGATGAAACATCAAGAAAAGAAATCTGGTTATTGATATACAATCTCCATATATGCATGAGACCAAATCTGTATTGAGGGTTTAGTTTACTGTTTTAGAGAGAGTGTGGGTTAGAGAGAAAGGGAGATATACACAAGTGTGTGAGTTTGGCCATTGAAGAAGCAATAGAAGGGAGCTAAGGTCTGGGAGTGCACGGAGGGATCAAAGCCAACTTGTTGGAGCTTCTGTTCGAACACAGCCAGTGAGGGAGACCACTGTACGAAGGTCAGTTGTCCAAAATTTTCTGAAATTTTCCTCTTTGATTTGGCTACTGTTTTATAGCTTTTTAGGATTGTTAATGCATGTATCATGTTTAGACCATAAAATCTGGATCGATTGTGAACATTTGGATCATCAGAACTGCCCCAAAAACCCAAACCCGTAGCAACCGCCATTGATGGACCTCGAGGTTGCAGGTCTGATCCGACCTCAACCAACTGGACTTTTGATGATCAATACACGAAATAGAACTCTGTAGGACCCTGAAAAACACCATCCGTGACCTAGAAACCTAGGTTTAAGCCCTCAAAATCGACATTATCCTTTTCGGCCCAAAAATCAACTCTCAACGTTTGACCACTAAATTGAGATTAAACGATTGGGAATTGAAGCTCATGTTAAGAGGGTCACGGAGGACCAAACCCCGTGCAAAATGGTCAAGAAACCAGGCCGTATGGACCGACTGTAACTCCCACGATAATCGGCTAGAACAGTCCCCCGTCGTTGAGTTTGATGCTTGAAACCGATGCCAAATGAATGGTCTTACACCCAGAATCCTTTTAGAACAAAAACCAGTGAAAATCGATGCATAAAACTCCACGAAATTGAAGGAGAAAATTCTGCAATTCTAGGGCAACAGTAGCCCTAGACTGTTGGGGACGATGAACAGTACGGGTCGGGCATGGATCGGGTTGTCGGGTCGGGTCCCGACCCGACCGAGAAACGGATAACCCGTTTAAAACCAAACTGTGTCGTTTTAGCATAACTGATTTTAAATTTTAAATTTTAGGGCTGACGTCAGCCTGACGTCAGCACATTACCTTGAACCGGTCAGAACCGGATTGGACCGGTCCGGTTCAATTACTTAAGGACTGAACCCTTTGGTTCAGTTCAAACCTTTTGGAAAATTGCAAACCAACCCCCAACAGTTCTGAATATTACACTGTGGCCCAGTTTCTGATGTTTTAATTCATTTATACCCCTGATAATTTAATAAATAATAAATTAAATTATTTAATTAATTTATTAATTAAATAAAAATGACCAAATTACCCCTAGGTCATAAATAGGTCAAATGAAGTCAAAATAAGTCAAACGAATAGTGTATTTTCACTATTTCAATCATTCCGGACTCAATGGTGGAGTCCGATTTGGGAAATTAAGTCCCGAAAAATACAAACACGT
This sequence comes from Nyssa sinensis, assembly GCA_008638375.1. NCBI lineage: Eukaryota > Viridiplantae > Streptophyta > Magnoliopsida > Cornales > Nyssaceae > Nyssa > Nyssa sinensis. Next base: position 21,987,090 of record CM018036.1, read on the forward strand.
AGGAGTAAATGACCATACTACCCCTGATGATACTCAAACCCAAATACAACTAAAAGATAGTCTATTTCGACTATGTCAGACATTCCGGACTCAACAGTGAGGTCCGTATTAGCAGATAAAGTGCCGAAAAATACAACACACAAAATTACCAAATTGCCCCTGACACTGTTTAGAACCCAAACAACGTCCGATTGAGACGAAACTGAAAACAATAGAAACCCTGACACGTAAGGGACTATACACGTGATTGGATGACGAATCGGAGTCGAAACTTCACAACTGTGAAATGACCAAAATACCCCTAACCCTGTATCAAGTTAGATAACATCCGAATGAACTAAGAACTAACCCAATGAAAGCTTAAATAATTTCATGACCGGACTGCCTAGAAGTAGTACACATCCTGACTTCTTGGATCATGCTATAGGGTAAAAACTCAAACCGGTCATGGAAGGGAAAAACAAGAAATTTACCATTATGTCTAAAGCCGAAAGACTAGCTGACAAGAAGCAACAGGAGTTCATGCAACAACTCTTATGGCAACAAAAGATTATCGAACGGAACATAAGGATAGCCAAAACAACTGAGGTAGTCTCCGTTCGACCGTTTATATACAAGATGCGTACCAAGGCAATGGTCGCGGAGGCTAAACTAAAGAAACAGGAAGACACGGAAACCCTGAAAGAGTGGGTGCAAAGGTGAATTTCAATTATCATAAAAAAACATAGACAGCGAGATAGTCTAACTCAGGTTGAATTTTAAATAAACCAAGTTAAAGATTCATGTGAGATTTACGAAATGTTCCTAAATTTTCTAGGATAAAGAAGGATAAGAAGAAGAGAAAGGCTTCTCAGTTAAGTCCCGTTACCGCACAAGGTGAGTAACCTAGACTCCTGAATTGGTGTATAAGTACACCGTCTAGTTATTGTATTTTTAAATACTGTACTGTACTGTTCCTACTGATATACTGTCTTTCATGCTTCTACTCAATGCATGACTATATTTTACCCTGTCTGATTTCACTGTTCCGTATTGAAATGAAACTATCCTTATTTTTACTAAAGGAACAACTGACTCATGGTACCAAATTCAGTCTTGAACACTATATGAGCATATTGCACTGTTTAAATTGTGCATACTGTACTGTTATCCTGTTATACTGTTTTGCTCTGCTCGTGATTGAACTGTTCTGACGCTCTGATGATTTAACTGTATCCCTGTTTAAAATGTTGTTTCAAAGAAATGTATTTAACTATATCTTCTGAAATGCCTGATTCAACCACCTGTTTTATAAACAACAATGGTTTGAAACCCATGACAGGGGACCCGTGTTACTCACTGGGCTTTTTAAAGCTCACCCCTTCCCTAACATTTTTCAGGTGAGGGACCCAGCGATCAGGATTAGCGGGTTGGAGACCCGGAGAACTATTCTTGAAGAACTTATGAATTAACCATTTTTGTACCTAACTCCATTTTTGAATATGATGTACTGAAACCTAAGACTAGTATCTTTTGTAGGACAATGATGTAATAGTTAACCATGGATGTATTAATGGCTCTGCCAAGGTGTTATGCATTCCCTTAGTTCCGCTGCAACTTATATTAATTGAATGCATTGTACTTGGATGTTACTGATGAATGGCCTGTGGTTAGGATTACCGTCGGCATTTTGATTTCAAAAAAAAAAAAAAAACCGATGGGTGCCTAACTGGCCGGTTGCATGCCCCTAATCCGCACAGGATGGGTAAGGGGGATGTGACAAAACTCACCTCTGATGGTACTCTTGAACGACAGAAGGCCTGTCTAGTGGCGAAGGGCTATCATCAACAGCAAGGGTTAGACTATGATGACACTTTCAATCCAGTCATTAAGCCTACAACCATTTGGCTTGTTCTCAGTCACGCTGTATCTAACAAATGGCCTGTTCGTCAAATTGACATCAGTAATGCTTTTCTCCATGGTTTTCTCTCTGAAGTTGTACATATGCAACAACCAGTGGGTTATGTTCATCCTCAATATCCTACTCACGTTTGTAAGCTGCACAAGGCATTATACGGATTAAAACAGGCCCCACGGGCATGGTTCTCACATCTTAGTGATAAACTGGTGGATCTCGGCTTCATTAATTCTCAGTCCGATAATTCTCTATTTGTCTATGTCTCGGCCTCCCTTACAATGTATGTACTGGTGTATGTCGATGATATTTTAATCACCGGTTCAAATGAAGATGCCATCACTCATCTTCTTGCTCAGCTCAATTGTGACTTTGCAGTAAAATACTTGGGGCCACTAAATTATTTTTTGGGCGTGGAGGCCATCTCCGTTTCAGGAGGCCTTCTGCTTTCTCAGAGATAATATATTCTTAATCTCTTGAAACGCACCAACATGATAGAGGCTAAGCCAGTGTCCTCTCCGATGTCCTCCTCCTAGCAGTTATCACTTTTGATGGCAACCCTTGTTCTGATGAGACCTTATTCCGCAGCGTGGTAGGAGCTCTTCAGTACCTATTTCTCACTCGCCCAGATATCTCCTTTGCAGTGAACAAAGTGTGCCGATTCATGCACAAGCCAACGGATATCCACTGGACTGCCGTTAAACGGATACTAAGGTACCTTAAATTTTCCATTAATTTCAGTTTACTCATCAAACCGAGTCCCTCCACACAAATCTCAGTCTATTCCGATGCGGACTGGGCTGACTCACCTGATGATCGTAAATCGACCTCTGGTTACTGCATCTACTATGGTCACAACCTCGTCTCATGGGACTCTAAAAAGCAGCCCATCGTGGCTCGATCAAGCACCGAGGCTGAATATCGTGCTGTTGCTCACGCTACTGCCAAGACTTTATGGCTATTATCCTTGCTTCGTGAACTTCATATTTTTATTCCCTCTCGTCCGATCCTGTGGTGTGACAACATAGGAGCAACTTATTTGGCGGCTAATCCAGTATTTCATGCTCGTACAAAGCACGTGGAAATAGATTACCATGTTGTCCGAGAAAAAGTTCACAATAAATCATTGGATGTTCGGTTCCTATCCAGTAAAGATCAAATTGCAGATGTACTCACTAAACCACTGGTTTCTGTTCGTTTCTCTCATCTACGAGACAAGCTCAACATGAGATCTCCCCCGTTGAACTTGCAGGGGCATGATAAGGATAAGACCAATTCAGATTCAAAGATTCAAATGACAGCAGCAGCTTCGAGTTCAACTTCATCCCAACGTCTTCGGATACCGTCATCCCAAGCCCAAGTTTATAGAAGATAACTTTATCATTTTGTGAATATTAAACTCTGTAGCTAATTCTATCTTGTAAACAATTTACTATATATATATATAACCTCTCGTCAGCCATTCAAATGCAGAGAGTACAACCCAGAAATTCATCTTTTGTTTTACAAAGAATGACTATGGAGATAATAAAAAATAATGGTTTAATTTATTTTTCATTTGATGATAAATGTGGCAATAAATGGGAGCTTTAAAAATAAATTGAAATTTGTTTTACAAATAAACTGAGAAACAGGCTAGCAAGACAACACTTGACAGCATTTTCTGCTAAGCACAAAAACAAAGCGTTGTTGGAACTCTTCACACCCAATACATTACCTGCAAGGGACAACATGGGCAACATTCTAGTATGGTCCAAGCTTACTAAAATTGCAGCAAAGGCTGCCTACAGGAACAAGTGTAACCAAAGATATCAAAGATTATCCAACAACAGTGGAGGTCGGAACTGAGCTATTGCTTGCAAGGAGAGCGGAGTGGAGATTGAAGTTGTCAAACCGGACATTTTCCCTGAGAATGAAGAAGGAGATCTCTTCATAATCTCAATTGAACAAAAGGAATACAGGGAAAATTGCTAGTAGCAAAATGAAATTTGGAAAGCAGTAGCAATGGGATATTACATTTGACAATGACTTCACCCAGTTAAATAAGACTTCACGAAAATATACAATTCCCTATTTAGGATATCTCCTGACAATAATTGTGTGATTTTCACGGGATTATTTAAAATTCTAATTTCTCATGAAACAGTTAAAATATATGATTTAATTTATTATATCATATAAGGTGACATTAGCATTGAATTATTCAAACAAATACACAAACAGCAATTAGAATTTACATGACATCCACATAGCTAATGCATACCATATCACCGATTCTTGCAAGGTCTTAAGACTACCCCTAAAACAAGCACACACAAGTGCCACAGTATCACAAATTGGCAATAAATAGTCCATCAATAATCATAGGGAAATATCACATGAGTGTCATGAGAAATAATCTAAAATAAATCAATCCACAATAAAAAGGAATAAAGCCTCATTCAACTATTTTCGTTTTCTTAATAATCGCAATCCCATGAGTATCCACTTAATTTGGCTCTCGATAAGCCTATGTGTTTTATGAGCGACTAACCCGATGGAAAGAAACGACCATCCGCATGGGTTTACGGCTCGCAAGCCGAAAGAAGACACCATCCCTATCATAAATGGAACCCCGGGTAATGCAAAATCTCACTACACTCAAAAGCACACAAAAGATATGACTAATTATCATCCCAAGTCTTTTTCTCATAGGTTCTCTTTTCCATAATCCCAATATCTCAATTCATACCATAGACGGTGCTCATCAATATCAATATCTTCTCAAATCTCACACCACTCAAGTATATTCAACATGATGTTTATCAATATTCATCAACATTCACAACAAACACTAACAACCATCAGAGAAGATATATTGATTTAACAAATAGATACAGGAGTAACAGTCATCATATATTCATGATAGAAATAGAAATGGCAGTCAGTATCAATCATAGGGATAACATTTATCCAGTAATATCATACAATGTCCAACATCATGACATTCAATATAACAATCACATCATATTGATAAATCAGCCACAAGGTAATCAATGGTGATAACAAACATATCATGTAGATCGTATAATAAATACACACATCAATAAGTGAAGGACATTGCCCTAGTCTCAATCATCACTCCACTACAATAAGGCACTACATGTGTCTTTTAGAATGTTTGTCAATTGCCATTGCGCATTAACTATTCCATCCTCGGGGCCACCCTAGCCCATAGCACTAAAGTATCGTGTCAAGTCATTAATGTTCTCTATGAAAAATTACATGTTAGCCCATGCATTGGTTGCCCGTTTGGCCAAACGGATATCAAAAACGTGTTCCTGGGTGTTAGAGTATTGTCTCTAAGTCATTTGACTTTTTAGTAAATCCATAAGGGCATTTTCATAATTTATTGGACAAGTTACACGTCTACCGAGATGTCATCTCTCAAAACCAACCTTGGAATTAAATCCAGAAGGTCCAAGAGTCCTAAATATGTCTTCCTTGCATTTTATTAACCCTTATGCATATTTATTTCATGCTTAGGGGCATTTTGGTAACTTCACATATTCATGTAGGACTACCCCGAGTCCTCATTTCATTAATCTAATGTCATATTTGAATTCCTAACTGTCTAAAAATATTGAAAACGCCTCTTCCAGATCTTAATTCGGCCTTCAATTGAATAATATAGGTTTAGGGTATAATTGTCATTTTCTCACTTTATGTGGGACCAGTCACCAGGTCCCAATTTGTTCAATCTAATCATATATTTGAATCTTGGGCACCCAACAACTTTGGTATAGTCCTTTCTGACTTTTAATTATCTTTTAAGTTACTTAAATTATCGTTAGGGGTATTTTTATAATTTTTCATGTTCATGTGGGACCACCCCGATTTCCCAAATGTTGAAATCGACTCGGCCGTTGAGTCTGGAATGCCCAAAAACTTTAAGAAGGGCCCTCTTTCATTTTAATTGCATTTAAAATTTGAGATATTAGAGAAAGGGCATTTTTGTAATTCTCTATCCAGAACTGGTTCATTGTTGAACCAGTTCTCTCCCAAAACCAGTTCAAAATAGAACCAGAATCACAAGAACTAGTTTTCCTTTAAGCGTGCAACCAAACAGGCCCTTAGACCAATCACCCAATTGACGAAAACCCGTTAACCAAACTTGGTTGATCATGACCCTACCCAAGTTTGACCGTTGACCAGACCCAGTTGACCATTGATCGGGTCAACTCATTGGAACAGTGCCTCCTTCTTGGGCAATGGCACTGGAAATTACAAATTTCTTGTTAAACAAATCATTTCACCAATCTATTCTATAATTTGTGAATTAACGGCCAAAAACTATCGGCTCCGGCAGAGCCCGACTTTTCAGCGAGGGTGATTTCCTCCATTCTCCTTAACCAAATCGATCCCGATTTTTACCCTAGATCACTCCTGGCATAAAGGCACACCCAAATTTATGTATTTCATAAACAAAAAACATGTGATTCTTCCTCTATGGAAAAATCTCCAAATTTTTCGACGACCTGCACTTCCTTTGTTTTCCTTGGTTTTTCTCTCTTCTTTTCATTTCTTTTTGTTTCAAAATCGCCCCACAAAGGCCAAGCAACTTATTTAGGTTAAATTTGAGGTTCAGAAGCTCTCAGTTGCCAAAAACTGGGAAGACCCAATTCGGTTCTCTCTCCAAGTATATATATATATATATATGTATATATATATATGCACATACTCAAGTCCACAGAAATTGACATGCATATACATATGCAAACACAGTTACAAACATGCATTCACCATAGGGAAAATTCAAAGAAAATCTAAGAAATCCCTAGCTCAACTCTCAGCTAGAGAGAGAAAATCCAGAGAAGAGAGAGAAAGAGTTCAGTGAGCTTCAATGGTTGACAGGCCTGGGTTTTGTCCAATCCAGTTTTTGTCCTTCCTCTCTTCTTTTCCTTCTTTTTTTTTCTCTTATTCTTCCTTTTCTTTTCTTCTTCCTCTTCTTATCTGTTTCGATTCTCCACAATATGTATAACACTCACAAACACACACTTTTACACACATACACTCATGTACTATTTTACACTGACTCCCCCTCTACACATACATTATTTTCTCTCACAAATTACACATACATAACCTCTCAAACACATACTCACACACTCATAGGACTGGCCATGGTGGCCTTTAGAGAGAGAGAGAGAGAGAGAGATAGCATATTTTGAAATGGGGGGGTTCCTTGTTTCTGCCACAAGGGAGAGAAAAAAAGAGAAAAAAAAGTCTTTTCCATTCATTACTTTTGGTTCCCTTACTATGCACCCCACACACACTAACACACCCGTCCACCACCATGAGTTTGACATGTGTCATGTTTTAGAACATCTACTTAGCTTATTGGAGAAGCTTCTCATGCTTTTCGAGGTGCCACATGGCCAGTTGGTCAACTGCACGTGCACGTGTGCCCGAATTGAAACTATCTCGGAATTGCACCAAAATTGGTACTCTAGCTAATTTTGGTGCTTTGATTCCAAATATGAAATCTATTTCCCCAAATTCCATCGTTTTGATTTTTATATTTATCTACGTCCTATAAATGACTATGTAGCCTTGAGACTCACGCTAGTCCCGAATAAATCATCAAAATTTATTTTTAACCTCACTATGTCATTTTGATGACTTATGACCCCATTTTATAAGTTATCTGACTCATCTTTGATTTATCTCGAGTTTGTACTTAGCTAATGCTGACAATTTACCAAATTGCCCTTTAATGATTTTTTGGGTCCTTACACTGGGAATTTAGATATGAGATTTTTAAACAAAACCTATTCAAATAAGTTATCAAATATCACGTGACTTCTTAACTTTGCGAGGGTGTCTAGAATTTTCAAGAGTTCCATTCAAGTAATTTATTATTACGTCTAAAACTTACGAGGATGATAATCTACTAAAAATAAATAGAATAATACCATAAATAAATTGCTTTGAAGATGAAGGGCGGATAAATTTCTAAATTGGCCATTCTGGTTAGGAAAATGAGCGAAAGGTTGTAACCCACAATAGTACATTAACTTTGTGGAATTTTAAATGCATCCAAAAGAAGACTTAAATTTTTTTGATACTTTTCCTTTAGTTTTTGTTACCTAACAGGTTTACAATCCTCGAGTTGCAAAGATTTCCTAATGCTCTTGGTACTTTATATTCTATTTCATTGTATTCTAAGCCGAGGATGAAGACAAAAGTGAGGTTCCCTATGTAATTTGAAATAATAGCATGCTATTTATTGTTTGAATGGTAATGTGACTCCGAATGACTCAAATTATAAAACAAATTTAGTATTGGAGAATTGAAATTATTTTCAGGTAGATCTAGTTTTCTAATATTGCTCATGTTCTAAATACATCTTGGATTTATACCTCCAAAATATTCTCTTAGCTTAAGAGACACCGAGTTGTTTAAACTTGATAATGGTAACAAAGAAGTGAGATAATTATAAGAAATATCAAGGACATTGAGAGAAGTTAAGTTTCTAAAACATTAGAAAATGGACCTTTAAAATTATTTAGGTTTAGATAATGACAAACAATGTTACTAAGAGCGAAGACCCACTTGGGTATGAACTTAAATTTGCTTAAAGAAATATCTAAGATAGCAATAAGCAAAAAAATTAACATAAAGCTGACGAAAAACATGATGCAATGTATAAGAAGACATGTGTAACTCTGTTAGGAAAGGTATGATGTTAATCTATTGTAGCTAATTAGGGGCTTTTTGAGGTTCGCTGACTTATATCAAAGTTCTCTAAAGACGAAATAGCAGAAACTCATCAAAAGTTGTCCATGTTCAACTAATTTCAATGGCTGAAAAACCACTATCGGAGTCCCTATGTTCGTAATCTGACATCATATTTGAATTCAGGGTGTTCAAAAATCTTGGACGTGCCATTTTCAGTTTTTTAATTAGAATCTCATTTGCCTTGTATTTAATAATTTAATAGTTGGGGGCAATTTTGTAATTTCATAAAACTTGGTGGACTTATTTGTAATTATTCAAGTCATGACTACTTAGTTTGTAATTTGATAATAATATTTTAACTTGCTAGTAATTAATCCAAACTTTATTATTTCACAATTATTTCAACCTTTTGTCATTCATTAAATATAACAATATTAACTAAACTGGGTCAAACTGGCAAGACACAAAGGTGAGGCGAGTTATGCCGGATCGGGCATCTCAAGCCCGTAGCCAAGGACGGAGGGAAGGGGGGACTGGCAGGGGCCATGGCCCCCTCAACATTCTGTAAAAATCTTGGTTATATATGCATCTTTCTTTGGCATATGAGAATCTTTTAACATGTGGCCCCCTCCCAATTGTTAACTAGTCTTTCCTATTGAAAGAGTAACAATAGTGATTAAACTTTCTCATTAAAAAAGGATAATACAAAAACTCACAATTAGTTTGTTTGACCAATATAAATTCCACACAAGCAACTATGCAAGGCAGCCCCATGATTCATGCATCTAACGCCTTTTCATTAATCTGAATGTATCAACCATTGATTTGTTGGGCCAATTTAAAATATAATATTTAATTTCATAATTTTAAGGGATGTTTTACGTGAGTGCATGTGAGACATGTTATTTTAATTGTTCGATGATTTACGGATTAAATTTTTATTTATCTCAAGTATTTCATCTCTAATTCTTCGGTCATCCAATTATGAAAGAAACTTATCTCATATGCACTCGAGCTTACATTACAATAGTTTATTTACAACTCAATTGGTTGACTATTCATACCACATTGGTCTCTTTAGTCAATACTACTCATCACAATATGGATCTCTATAGAAAGTAAGTAATTAAGTCTGTTTGGATAAATCTTAAATTTAAGTAATTTTATTCATAATTTGCATAAAAACTTATTATAAATAATTAGGATTACATGATTTTCTTGTATTTAATTAAAATAAAAATACATAATTTTAAATTTCAATTTTTATTTTTATTTTTATTTTTGTTCTTACTTGAAAATTTATAGTCAATTTTTTTGTGTAATATATATTCTTTTGTATAATATTTTAAATAATAATAATATTTTATTAGCATGGCTGTTAAGCACTGCCCCCCCTCCCCCCAAGAAACAATCTTTGCACTGCCCCTACCCGTGGCCCAAACATGGCACAGGCACAACCCAGGCATGAGCACGGCAGCTCATTAAGCCTGATTTATTTTCTATTTTATTTTCATTTATTATCATTATGTGAAAATATTCAAGAGAACAATTATGTAATTGAGGGCCCGAATGCCAAGATGTTAGTGTTATTCCAATCAATTGGAAAGGAGGAATCGAGTTTGAAATCACTTTCAAAGAAAAATTATTTTTAGATGCAAATAAGTCTATTAGAGTTGAGAATTTGCATAAGAGAATTTTAAAGGTAAAATAACTCCGAATGACTTAGTATTGGAGAATTGAAATTATTTTCTAGTAGATCTAGTTTTCTAATACTGTTCATGTTCTAAACACATCTTGGATTTTGACCTCCAAAATATTGTCTTAGATTAAGAGACACCAGGTTGTTTAATCTTAATAATGATAACAAAGAAATGAGATAATTATAAGTAAACATTAAGGACATTGAGAGAAGTCAAATTTTTAAAACATTAGGAAATGGGCCTATAAGTAAACATCAACAACGTTGCTAAGAGCAAAGACCCACTTGTGGACGAACTCAAATTCGTTTACAAAAGAATCTAAAATACCAAGATGCAAAAAAATTAACATAAAATTGGCGAAAAATATGATGAAATGCAGAAGAAAACATTTGTAACTCTGCTAAGAAATGCAAAATGTTAATCTATTATAGCTAGTTAAGGGATTTCTGTGGTTCGCTTGAGTTATATCAAAGTTCTTTAAAAAGGGAAGAGCAGAAACCCATTGAAAGTTATCCACGTTCAACTTGAATCCAACAGCTAGAAAACCATTGCCAAAGTCTCCGTTTGCATAATTTGACATCATATTTGAATTCAGATTGTTCAAAAATCTTGGACACACCATTTTCAAATTTTTAATTAAAATCTCATTTTCCTTGTATTTTATAATTTAATAGTTGGGGGAAATTTTGTAATTTCACAAAACTTGGTGGACTTAATTAAAAATATTCAAGTCCTGACCAATTCTTTTGCAATTTGATCAGAATATTTTAACTTACTTCTAATTAATCCAAACTTGATTATTTCAAGTCTTTGTCATTCACCAAACATGACAATATTGACTAAGCTGGGCCGGACTGGCATCTCAAGCCCATGGTCGAGGCACGACAAGGCTGAAGGCATGGCCCAAGCACCAGCACGTCGGCCTGTTGGCATTGCCCGTTGGGCCCAAAATGTTTTCTATTTTTTTCCATTTATTATTATTATGTGAAATTATTTAAGCGAAAAAATTATAACAATTTTGAAAAAAAAAGTAAAAGGTTAAAAAATATTATAATAACAAATAATAAAGTGAAAAAAATAATATTATACTAACAAATAATAAAGTAAAAAATACAAAATTAAACAAAATATTATACACCAATCTGTTTGGGATCATTCCTATCAACTGATTTCCTGAAAAGTTCAGTCATTGCAATCAAAAGGGACTACTAAATTTCTTAGGAATTTCTCCACAAATATTGTTATTGGAAATGTCCATGGTAGTTACAAGTGTAAGAGAATCGTGTCATATTGAGCCCCTCTTCCTTTTGTAGCCACAGAATGGATTCTTCAAGAAACCTGTACCATAAGAGGGTTCAAAAAAATCTAACCCTTATATTTGAGAAAAATTTATATTTTAGAGTGTGTGGCTATCAGCCAAAATGTGAAATTTCTAGGGTAAATTACACTGACCTGTCCTGAGATTTCTAACAATTACATTGACCTCTCTTGAAATTTTTGAAATTGCACTGACCTCCAGTTAAATTTTTTTTTCAAAATGATGGAACTACTCTTGTCATTTTTTCACTTTTTTCCAATTTTGACTAAAAACATTCTTTAAAAAAGATTAGAAAAACTTAGTCAAAATTGAAAAAAAAAAAACATGAATGGGGCATTTCATCATTTTGAAGAAAAGATTTGATTGGAGGAGGGTAATTGTAGTTTGTTAGAAAAAGTAGGAGAGGTCAGTATAATTTTAAAAATTTCAGGAGAGGTCAATGTAATTGTTAGAAAACTCAAGGAAGTCAGTGTAATTTATCCAAATTTTTAATACTGTGTTATTGGTCTAGAAAAATTATTGTTTGTAAGATCTAGGATTCGAAGAGAAGTGAGGTGACAAAAGGAAGGAGGAGGTTCACCATCAAACTTTTTGTCTCAGAAGTTGAGAACCATCAACTTTGAAGATTTTTCCCATTCCAGATTGGTCAAGTTCATTCTAACAAAATTGTTCTAAGTAAAGTTAATTGTACATAACTCTGTCCAGTTCTATAAAGTTAATGTTATTTCTCAAGAGAGGTTGTTATCATGGATGTACAATGATCTTACTTCACTTAAAAAAATCAAGGATCTTGGGAAAGGCCCTATCAGATTGTTGTTGTCCAAAATAACAACTTGCAACAATTACTAATTCATCTAACAATCTGGAATTTTTCCGAAAAAACTGACTTTTCCCCAAGACGGAGAATTCTTAATTGATGTGATGCATCCATCGTGTCACACAGAAAATAGAAAATATCTAGTCGGTGACATGAGAAGAGAGGGGAGGTAATAGACCATTAAACTGATTTCAACTCAAGTAAGTTGCTAATGAAAAGACATTTTCAGGATTCCTACCGTGTATTTGATTCTGGGAAAGATTTAAGTAATAAATATGGGAAGATATGGTACAAAATCAAGTTGAAATGACATCTACAATTAAGTCCAAAAAAAGCAAATTCTTCTAAAATTGGAGCGACATGGGAAATTGAGAGGCCAAATGCCAAGATGTTACTGCTAGTCCGATCAATTGGAATGTAGGAATCTAGTTGGGGCTTACTTTTAAAGAAAAATAATTTCTACATCCAAATGAGTTTGTTTGAGCCAGGAATTTGGATATGAAATTATCAAACACACTCTTGGTACTTCATCTTCAAGTTCACTATATTCTAAGTCATGGATGACAATAGAAGTGAGATTCCCTATGGAATTTAGAATAATAACTTGCAATTGATTGTTTGAAAGGTAAAGTGACTCCAAATGGCACAAATTATACAACTAATTCAGTATTGGAGAATTGAAATTATTTTCAGGTATATCTAGTTTTCAAAGACTGCTCATGTTCCAAGGACATCTTGGAATTGGACCTCTAAAATATTTTATTAGCTTAAGAGACACCAGTTTGTTTATACTAATATAATGATAACAAAGAAGTGAGATAATTATAAGAAACATCAAGGACATTGAGAGAAGTCAAGTTTCAAAAACATTAGTAAATTGACCTTTAAAATTATTTAGTTTAGTTAATGACAAACAAAGTTATTAATACTAAACCCCACATGGGTACGAACTTAAATTCGTTCAAAGAAAGATCTAGGATAGCAAGATGCAAAAAATTACCGTGAAAGTAACGAAGAATATGATGAAATGCACAAGAAGACAGAGAAATCTATTGTAGCTAGTTAGCTTCATGAGGTGTCTAGAATTTTCAAGAGTTCCATTCAAGGGATTCCATGCTATGTTTAAAACTAACAAGAACGACAATCTTCTAAAACTAACTAGAATAAAACCATAAATCAAATTGCTTCGAACAAATTTTTAAATTGGAAAATCTATTTAGGTAAATGATCGAAAGGTTGATACCCACCATAGTACATTGACTTTGTAGAATTTTAAATGCATCTGAAAGAAAACTTAAATTGTTTTCTTACTTCTCCTTTAATTTTTGCTACGTGACACATTTACAGTCTTTGAATTGCAAAGATTTCCAAATGATCTTGGCACTTCATCTTTAATCTCATTTTATTCTAAGTTGAGGATGACGATAAAAGTGAGGATCCCTATAGAATTTGAAACAATACCTTGCAATTGGTTGTTTGAAAGGTAAAGTGACTCCGAACAGCTCAAATTATAAAATAAATTTAGTATTGGAGAATTGAAATTATTTTCAAAGACTGCTCATGTTTTAAAGACATTTCGGAATTAGACCTCCAAAATATTTTCATAGCTTAAGAGACACCAGGTTGTTTAAACTGAATAATGGTAACAAAAAAATGAGATAATTATAAGAAACAACAAGGACAATGAGAGAAGTCAAGTTTCAAAAAATTAGGAAATGGAAATTTAAAATTATATAAGGTTAGATAATGACAAACAAAGTTACAAAGAGTGAAGACCCACTTGGGTGCGAACTTAAATTCGTATAAAGAAATATCTAAGATAGCAATATGCAAAAAATTAGCATAAAACTGACGAAAAACATGATGAAATGCAAAAAAAAAAAAAAAACATGTAACTCTCCAAGAAAATCTAGAATGTTAATATATTGTAGCTAATTAAGGGCTTTTCGAGGTTTGCTTCATTTTATTCTAAGTCGAACATGACAACAAAAGTGAGGTTCCCTATAGAATTTGAAATAATACCTTGCAATTGATTGTTTGAAAGGTAAAGTGACTCCAAATGGCTCAAATTATAAAATAAATTTACTATTGGAGAATTGAAATTATTTTCAGGTAGATCTAGTTTTCAAAGATTACACATGTTCTAAAGACATCTTGGAATTGGACCTCCAAAATATTCTCTTAGCTTAATAATGGTAACAAAGAAGCGAGATAATTAGAAGAAACATCAAGGATATTGAGAGAAGTCAAGTTTCAAAAACATTAGGAAATGGATCTTTAAAATTATTTAGGTTTAGATAATGACAAACAAGGTTACTAAAAGTGAAGACCCACTTGTTTCAAACTAAAATTCATTTAAAGAAAGATTTAAGATAGCAAGATGCGAAAAATTAACATAAAGCTAACAAAAAAATATGATGAAATGCTAAAGAAGACACATGTAACTGTTCTAGGAAAGCCAGAATGTTTATATATTATATCTAATTAGGGGCTTTCTGATGTTTGCTTGACTTATATCAAAGTTTTCTAAGTACGGAATAGCAAAAACCTATTGAAGGTTGTCCACCTTCAACTAAATTCAATGGTTAGAAAACCATTGTCGGAGTCCTTGTTTTCATAATCTGACATCATATCTTAATTCAGGGTGTTCAAAAATCTTAGACATGTCATTTTAAGATTTGTAATTATCCCTTTCATTTTCCTTGTATTTATTAATTTAACAGTTGAGGGCAATTTATAATTTCATAAAACTTGGTGGACTTATTTGTAATCATTCAAGTCCTACCTGATTCATTTGTAATTTGATCAGGATTTTTTTAATTTACTTGTAATTAATAAAAACCTGATTATTTCACAATTACTTTAAACCTTTATCATTCACCAAATTTAACAATATTCACTAACTTAGGTCGAACTGGCCTGACACGAAGGTCCTGAGTTTTGCACCTTGACAAGGCCTGGGTACAGGTCTCCTGGCCAAATCTTCCAACCAATAAGTTTTAGGTCTAATAATCTTGTTTACTTTGTAAGGCCCTTCCCAATTAAGGGAAAACTTCCTTATAGTGCGATCTTTAGTGTTTGGGAACACTCTTCTTAGGAAGAGATCTCCAAGGTAGAAATTAATGGGTTTTAATCCTTTATTGAAGTACTTGGCCATTTTTTGTTGGTAGGCTTCCATCTTGGTCTGTGCATGTTTGCATTTTTCTTCCAGAAGATTGAGATTTTCTATGAGCTTCTGACTGTTGATTTCTTAATCAAAGAGGTTTGTTACCGATCTCAACAGGAATGATTTCCTCAGTCCCATAAGTGAGCGAAAATTATGTCTCTGTAGTTGGAGTTCTTTTAGTAGTTTGGTAAGCTTAGAGGATCTTAGGGAGCTCTTCGACCCATCTTCCCTTGGCCTCTTCTAACTTTCTCTTTGTGGCTCTTAGAATGGTTCAGTTTGTCACCTCAGCTTGCCTATTAGCCTGAGGATGTCTTGGAAATGAGAAATGGTGACTGATGTGAAGATCCTTACAGAATTTCTCGAATACCTTTCCTATAATTGTGTTCCGTTATCTAAAATAATGACTTTGGGGATGCCAAACCTACTTACAATGTTCTTCCAAGTAAAGTTATTCACCTCTACCTCTGTGATGTTAGTTAAAGGTTCTGCTTCTACCCACTTTGAGAAGTAGTTAATGGCAACTAAAAAAATCTACTATTTTGAGAGGCCTTTAGCAGTGGCTCTATGATCTCCATTCCCCACTAAGCAAAGGGCCAAGAACTGGTGATGGGGACGAGCTCATGTTGAGATTGGTGTTGGTAGGAAACAAAACGTTGACATTTGTCACACTTTTGAACATATTCTTTATCCTGTTTTAGCATACTGGGCTAGTAATAGCCCTGAGTCAGTGCTAGGTGGGCAATGGTCTTCCTACTATTATGGTTACCACATATCCCCTCATGTATTTTGGTCAAGACGTATTGAGCTTCTTTTAGAGCCAATCACAACAGGAAAGGCTGCGTGTAAGACCTTTAGTAAAGTTTTTCTTTAAGGATTAAATATTGAGCCAGCATGATTTGGACCCTTCTTGCTTGATTTTTATCTTCTAAAAACTGTCCCTCCGTTAAGAATTTGATAATGGGGGTCATCCAATTAGGAGATTGTTCTGAAACTTAAAAATCCTGTAGCATCTCAATCTTGGGACTTGATTGGTATTTTCACCATAGAATCCTTTTCTGGCCTCAAGTAAGAGGCCATATTTGCTAGTTCGTCAATTCTGGAGTTTTGATTTCTTTCAATCTTCTGAATGGTAAATTTGAGAAAAGATTTCTTTAATGACTTTACCAGCTCTGAATACCTCGTCATTCTGTTATCTTTAGCCGAATATTCCCCAAGGACTTGACTGACTACAAGCTGAAAGTCAAAAAATACTTTGAGATTTATAACTTCACATTCCAAAGCTAACTTTAACCCTAAAATAAGTGTTTCATACTCAGTTTCATTGTTAAAGGCTTTGAATCCCAACCTAACGGCCTTTTCAATTATGATCTCATCAGGGGACTGAATTATTATACTTGCTCTAGAGCCCTTATCTGTGGAAGAACCATCTATGTAAAGTAGCCATAAAAAAGTTTTTGTAGAAGTTTGAGCTTTTGAGTGTTGTGTTCTGGAGAATTCAGGTATGAAATCTACCAATGTTTAAGCTTTTATAACAGTTCATGGAACATAAGATATGTCAAACTCTCCTAACTCCACTAACCATTTAACCAATTATCTAAAGACTTCAAGCTTGTGAATGACTGATTTCAGAGGATAAGATGTGGGGATTATAATGGGATAAGCTTGAAAATATGGCCTAAGCATCCGAGCAGATGTTACTAAGGCTAAAGCCAATTTTTTAATTTTGGAATACCTTATTTCAGTGTCAATGAGTGTTTTACTAAGATAAAAGACTAGCTTCTGAACCCCTTTTCCCTCCCTAATTAAGGCTAAGCTTACCGCATTTTCTGATAAGACGAATATAAGAACAGTTTTTCTCCTGGCACCAGTTTTGAAAGAAGGTCGGGAGAGGCTAAGTACTTCTTGAGTTGTTGGAAGGCTTTTTCACATTCAAAGGTTCATTCCAGGGCTTTACTCCCTCTCAAAGCTTTAAAGAACGGAAGGCACAAATCCGTGGATTTAAAGATAAACCTATTCAGTGCTACTATCCTATCATTCAACCCTTAAATATCTTTTTTAGTTATGGGGATTCTAGATCAATCAAAGCCTTGATCTAAGTAAGATCTACTTCAATTCCCCTTTGGGAGACTAGGAACCCCAAGAACTTTTCCCTTGTAATCTCGAAGATACACTTTGATAAGTTAAGTTTCATTTTGTGTTCCTTCAAGATGTCGAATGTTTGGGATAAGTGCTGGATGTGAGCAGCCTTCTAGACACTCTTAATAAGCATATAGTCTATTCCATCCATGTCTCTGGTTTCTCGAGCGAATATCGAGAGGTTAGCTTTCAAAAACTTAACGATCTACTCCTGCTCTAAGTGAGACAGAGCTGAGCCAATTTGCAAATCCTTTTCTTTTTCTTCGGTACTGACGAGCACTTTTGATGGCCTCCTCCATTAGTTTGACCAAACTGTCTCTTCCTCTAGGACTTAACGGTTTCTCAATTTCGAAAGGGCATTCTTCGGCATCATGAAGATCTAGAGCAGAAGAATCTTCCTCTTTGCGATGATACTATAACTGTTATTTAGAGGGTCTCTCTTTGAGTTCAAGGGCATGGCAATCCAGAGCAATAGGCTGACAACATTTAATAGTGAGCAATTTGTTTTGAT
Source organism: Nyssa sinensis (assembly GCA_008638375.1). Classification (NCBI taxonomy): domain Eukaryota; kingdom Viridiplantae; phylum Streptophyta; class Magnoliopsida; order Cornales; family Nyssaceae; genus Nyssa; species Nyssa sinensis. The sequence continues at coordinate 22,005,352 of CM018036.1, forward strand.
TAGTAAATTTAACGCACTGATAGAAGGTTGAAGTAACTGCTCCCATCTAATGGATCCAAGACCTCCCAATAATGACATTATAAGGGGATTTGGCGTCTAAGATCATGAATTCAAATATCAGGGTCTTTTGTTCATCTTCGTCCCCTATCATAGTTGACAGATCAATTCTACCCATTGGAAAACTAAGGTTCCTATTGAATCTTGCCATTATTGCATGAGTAGCCCTGATGTCCTTTGTTATCGAGCTTCATATATTTGAAGGGTTTGTAGAATAGTACATTGGTAAAGCTTCTAATGTCTACGACAACCCTCTTAATTTCAAAATTAGCAATCTTGCACAAGATAACAAGGGCATCGCTGTGGAGGCAATGTATCCCGATAAGGTCCAATTCAGAAAACTATATCTGAGGTTCCATCTTTATCTTCTTCTCAATAGTTGAGATTTGGATGATGTGGGGCTCTACCCTTGCTTCTTAAGCATATCTTTTTATAGCCCTATTAGACATTATAACTATCGTATTGTCAGCATGGAGTATGAAGATGACTTGCTGATTATTTGCTTGCTGTTGGTCATTCCGAACTTCCCTCTGTACGGGCCTCTACTCTGGCCTCCTTTGAAGGGGCTTCTCATCTTTAGAGTTTTGTCTCATGTCCTAGCGGACAAATTCTCTTAGTTGCCCTTTCCTGACATAATACTTTACTTCCTACTTCAGAGCTCTACACTCCTCAGTGGTATGTCCCTACTCTTTGTGAAAATCACAATACTTGTTTCTATTCGTGGAGTCTGGGTTGCTTTTCAGCTGTTTTGGCCACTTCAAGTTTTCACGAGTCTGGACCTGTTGGAGTATGTGAGTAAGGGAAGCATTTAACGGGGTATAAGTTTCGTACCTTCCAAATTTAGAGTTATTTTGTGCTCATGATGATGTTTTTTTGTCGGGACTTCTACTTCTCTTTTTATTGTCCATGTTGTCCCTTTTTTGAACCTGTTCGTCCTTCTGAGCTTGTTCTTTAGCTTTTTAGAATGACGCTTTGGTATCTTCTATATTGGTATATTTTCGTGCTCTTTCCATGAGTTCTACCATATCGGCTGGGGGATTCTTAGTTAAAGAATCCTGAAAGTGTCTAAGTCCTAGCCTTAAATAAGGGCGGCCACCAGGAAACTTGAACTACAGTCGTTCATCTCTGTGAGTTTGGTATTAAAACGAGCTATGTACTCCAATAGTGACTCTTCCTTTGCTTGTTTAATAGTCAGCAAGAATTAAAGCAGTCAAGGAACAACGTACTGAGTTTATAAAAGTTGTTGATTGAGTTTTGAGGAAGGTTATGGAACCATTTGAAGACGGTACCCTTCAAACTGGTTACGAAAGTTCGGCACATAAATGTATCGGTAGCCCCATGCAGAGCCATTGTATGTTGATGATGAGATAAGTGGTCTCCAGGGTCTTCAGACGCGTTGTAAATAATAAATTTTAGGACAATGATGGCGTGGAGAACCTATCAAGAAATTTACTTAACTCATCTTTGTTCTGGAGAGACGTGGAACCTCTTGGTCTAGATTGTTTGATCCTGGGAATTAGCTATCTCTTCCACCCCTCTGAGGGGCCCTTGGTACGTTTTGTCGTGCCATCAGTGCCCGTTGTTGGTCCTGCCCCATGCTTCCAAGTCCCGGATTCATGGGGGGGGATTTGTTTCACGGTAGTAAAAGGGTGTTGGTCTCCCAAAATTGGTGGACGTGGGACTTCGGGAGGTTAAAGTCCTTGATGTGCTGGATTAGGTTCTAAGGTCATTGGGATTGGTATTCTTGTCCTCCTTTGATAATGGACGGTATGACAGAACGATGGTAATCCCCTCCTAATAACTATTGACGATTGAGGATCAATCCCTATGTAGACAGTACCACGAGGGCGTACTGACTACACATTGGGCAGCTCCTCATTGTGGGTTCCTTCGCCCATGGTGGTGGCAGCGGGAGGTTAAAGTCCTCCGTGAACAGCATTAGCTGGATGAGGAGGATTGTTTCATTGGTTTTTAGCCAATGAGGCTAGAGCCTGTGACATGGTTGGAAGTTGTTCTTGCATCTGATCAGACTACTACTGAATTCAATCAAGCTGTTGTTGCTGACAAACGAGTGTTTGTCCCCTTCCTCTTCCAACAAGAGGCTGATTTTAAGGATTTTGAGAATTCCTTCTAAAACGAAGGTTTGGAGCCATTGTTTCTTTAAGAAAAGAAGTTTAATCTATTGATGTAAAATAATGAGAACGATCGGCGTTCCCATAGACAGCGCTAAACTGATTTTGCACTTTTCTGGTCTGAAGGCTTCTTCTTCCGAACTACCTATCAAGAACTTGAGGTCAAAGGGTCACCGGGAAGGCTCCGATGATAACCACTCCGATGATAAAGTTAGTAGATAAATAAAGATAGTAATTCAAGAGAATGATTGAACATAAATTGAATTTATAACTTATGGCCTTATGTATAGGATGTAGATCTCCTAAGTTGAGTCGGATTAGGAACCATAAAGATAGAGATTTGAGAATATCCATAGATAGTAGTGTCCATATTGAACTTTGTTTCCTTATTCTGAGGTCGATAGCCCATGGAAGGTGGTGACCAAGTCGGTACGTTTGTCCCTGTGATCTGTATGCCAATTGATGTGTCAGAAATTATTCTTGTGATCTGTATAGTGAAGAACTTCTTGTAGAAACGTGTCATGCTCCAAATACTTTAGTTGGATTATGGTATATCACCATCCAAATGGTAGCTTCTTTGTTCGAATGCATGTCTTCATACACGTGGGCTTTGATTGGTTAATTGATTTCCTAATTAGGTTAAGTTATTGATTTGTGATCTAATGTGACTTTCTTGTTCATAATTCACATTCGCAAGTACTATAGAATCCAAAACAGCTTATTGAGATATTTAATTGTCATTCATCATGACTTAATCTTTATGAAATAGGATTATTTATATATAAATAACCTTCAGAGAAACTAGGTTTTCTTGGTCTTGCTATTTTCTCGGAAGTACGTAGTGGTTACACCTCGATCATTGATGATATTTGCAAACTTGGTGTAGTGAAAGGTGTGGGTTGTTGTGGAGAGTGAATAAATAATTAGTGAAGTTCATGTAAGCCTACTACAGGCAAAAGACGATAAAAGATAAAATGGTGTGAAAAACTAGTAGTAATCCACAAAAAAGTTACAAGTTAGTTTCTATTAGTTTGTAAGGCTTTTTTATCATGTATTTTGCATTGGATTCACTTACTAATGGATTTTTTTATGCAACAGCGAACTCTTCTAACCCGTGAGAATTTTTTTACTTAAATTGTCTTGGTTTTTCTTATATTTGATTATTATTTCTCTATTACATGTTGAGAATAAATTTAAAGTATTCTATGTAACTCTAAGATATACATATATATATATATATATATATATAATTTCTAGCACAATATCAACTTCAGTATTTAGCGACACAACAAAAAATAACATAATAGGACCCACTGGTAAGACATAGGCCATTTTGATTTAAAGACTTCCTCTCTCATTTTCCCTTTTCAAGAAAGTTTATTCACCCAAAAGTCTACAACAATAGTAGGATGGCCTAAAGTCATGTGGTCATCTCAGCATATATCAATGTCACAACGTTAGGATGTATGCTCTCACATCCAAGATATTTTGCTATTATTTAATAAATTTGATTTATTATTATTGAGTTTCATATTACTATACATGTTGATGTTGTTATTTTATACCATGAAATGGTTAGTCCTTGAATTGTTATTGGAAGTAGTTCATGTAAACAAATGAGATTTATGTACTAGAAATATGAACTTATGATCAACCAATTCTAGAATTGTTCGCAGTCATTAATGAGACTGGGCATCTTGCTTGTTTGATTATAATACACTTAACTTCTATGTGATAGGATGGTTTATCTCAACCACAAGAGTAGTAGACTATGGGTTGTTGTATTGGTGTATTTGGAATACACTAAATTGGATCATTATAAAAAATACGTCATAAAAAGCTATCATCTTTGACGTGATTCTTATATTCACTATTCGTAGTAAGCTCTTAATCCTAAGAGAATAGTGGACTCAAGTTCTTAATAGTAGTGACTTTGAGTTATCAATGAGTGAGGCCTCTTAGATCAATATCTCGGTATCTTGGGAAATCATTGTTTAGACTATAGGAACACATATTCTCGAGATAGAATCTACACTCTCTAAATTAGAGAGAAGGATATCACTAATGTGTTAATTCAATCTATTAACTACTGAAATTCGGATCCGGTCTTTTCAATAAATTGTTTATTGAGATGTTGACCATTTTATAGTGATTAATAATTGGTGAACTAAGTTGTAAAAATAATTAGGAATTGGTTTGACGATGTATAAACTCAAATCCTAATTATTGATATCTAAGTAGAGGGACTCACTGTATATATTTAGTGATTTTGGGTTTTCTCTATTTCACCAAATTATAGTGCAATTCTAATTATTTAGTGAAATTAATTAGAAATAATTAGTTATTAATTAATTAAGAGTTAATTAGAAATTAATTGACTAATTGGAGCTAATTTGGTGGGACCCTAGATTCCTGCTCTTACCCTAATTTTGTAAACCCCTATACATATGTTATTTAAAGAGGATAGCCATGAAACAACAATAAAAAGATTATTTTCGTGCGAGAGAGAAAAAGAGGCGCCCAATCTCCTCTCTTGTGTGCAGCTTGCATAGAGGGAAAAGATGAAAAAACTTAGAGAAGTAAGAGAAGGAAGATTGCATCAATCTATTCAAGAAGGCTTCTTCATAAATCAAGATTATCAATAATAAAGTAATTCTAACCCTCTTTTCAAGATTGTATGATTCATGTAAAAAAACAAATTCAAATAAATTTTTGAAATTGCTTCCGTTGTGGTTACAAACCCAACAATTGGTATCAAAGCCAGGTTTACATGAATCCATCAATTTTAAAGGTTATATTTAATTCGTTCTAGGCCTATTAATAGATCCCAATAAATAAATAAATAAATAAATAAAGGATTGTTATGGGTATATTAGAATGTGATTTTGTGATACAATATGTTGATACAAAGATTTAATCCTCGTTTGATACCTATAGGGATGGATTAATTAAATAATTTTATTTTTTATATATCCATCTTTTTATATTAGAGGTATATGATACCCATAGATAAGCAATCTTGATAATAATATAAATTATTATTTTAATTGGGTATTAGATACCCAAATTAATTAAATTATTTAGGTCTATGATACCTAATGGCTCAATTTTATTTTTTATATATCCATCTTTTTATATTATGGCTATATGATACCCATGGATAGATAATCTTGACAGTAATATAGATTATTATTTTAATTGGATATTAGATACCTAAAATTAATTAAATTGTTTAGATATATGATACTTAAGGGCTCAAATCTTATTTTCTATATCAATCATTTTATATTATGGGTATATGGTACTCATGGGTATTTGACACCCAAATATGTTGGATTTAAAATTATATAAAATATAGGTTAATTGAGACTTGACCTATAGGAGTTCTTAGATACAAGGATTAAATCTTAGTATACTCTTAGATATACATGGATAATATATATGATAACTCAGATGTTCAAATGCTTTAATATTTTATTTCTCATACTTGAATAGTTCATTTATGTGAATAGGTGTATCTTCTCTCTCATGGTTGGCCATTAAGAATTGTGTAATAAATTTGGATTTGAGGCAATTGTACAAGGCAATGGACTTGAAGTTTTTTTCTTACGAAATGGCAAGTTCCATTGGTTTCCCTAGCCTATTTATTTTTAGTTTCTTCTAGATTTAATGTAAACTCACACATGTAAGTATAGGTTCTTCATGTAAATGAATAAATTTTTTTATTTAATTTCAAGAATAAAGAATATACTATAAAGTGGATGACATCAAGAAAATCAAGAAAGACTCAAGTTTGCTACCAATTTTAGTTACCTTGTAAGTTTGACCATGAGAGATATGGGATTGTATTTGTTATTATTTTTAGATGCATATGTGTTATCTTTATACTTGAAATAATAATGCATGATATTTTATTTTTGCTAATAAATATCATTAGTGATATATGAATAAGTACATCTCACGTGTTAATAATATCCATTTTATTTTTAGTTAAAAGAAAGCATATTTGGATTATTATTAATACATGAGATACTTGTTCATGCATGAGATGCGTAATGAGATTATTATTTATAAATGAGATGTGTAACGTGATTATTATTAATAATGAAATAGTTAATTATACATGAGATGTATAATAAGATCCTCAATTTATAAAATCAAGTGGGAGAATGATTCGTTATGAAAGGTTTCATGGTTTTCCATCATCGGTACATAGTAAGACAAAAGTAGGCACATTGTGTTATCTTTGAGTAACCTCCGTACGGAGGGTGCTTATTTTTGTTGGCTACAAGTATGGATCCGTAGGATAGAATTGGAAGAGACGGTGTGTGGGTGATCTCCCCATGGAGACTACTCGCAACGGTCGTTTTTTAATTTAAGATGATGGTATACACTTGATCAAAAGAGAATGGTATTCTCCCCACGTAATTTGTCATTTTCTTTTGAAAATTAAAGAATATTAGAAGTTATGATTTCATTTGACATAAGATGTCTAGGTAATAAAATCATATAGGATATGATTGTCCTCCTAATCATGTGAATTGCATTGTCATCCCTACAGAGCATGTTATTTATTGGGTTAGGTTCCAATGCATTCATTGATAGTAGCTTAAGGATACCACTATATGTTTATGAAAGCAAAAATTATTTATTGTTTATTATTTTCATCCATGTTAATGTATATATTTGATTCTCGGATGTCTTTATTTAATCCATTTTCTATCATCCTAAAAGAAAACAAGTTGACTGGGTCTAATTATGTGGATTAAAAATAGAACTTGGACATTGAACTCACTACGAAGGTGTACAAATATGTACTCACTACAGATAGCCTAGACCTTCCAGGTGCTAATGCACCCCAAAAGGATCTTGATCAATATACTAGGTTAGTCAAGGCTGATGAGATTACCTTACACTTGGGGAAAGAAGCAAAGGTTGCTATAGTATTTGTATGAGATACATGACATTAAGAAGAATTATTCAAAGAACTTTCCATTTAAAAGAAAATTTTCTTCTTCTAATTCAACTTATCTTTGACATTTGAGGCTGGGTTATTTTAATTTAAATATGATTAGTAGACTGGTAAAGGAGAGTACCTTATCTTCCATGATTATTAAACCATTGCTAGTTTGTGTATCTTGTTTGAAAGGAAAAATGACCAGGAAACTCTTTTTAGCAAAAAGGTATAAAGTTTAAGAATTATTGGAATTAGTTCATACAGATGTATGTAGACCCTTGAATGTCAGGACTAGAGTCTAGAGAAGGATATGAGTATTTCATCGCTTTCACTGATAACTACTCAAGATATGGTTATGTCTATCTGCTACACCATAAGTTAGAAGCTTTTGAAATGTTCAAAATGCTTCATGCAGAAGTGGAGAAAAAATTAGACAAAACATTAAATCACTTCGATCAGATCAAGGTAAAGAATATCTTTCTAGTGACTTCAAGAAATATTTGTTGGATAATAGGATTCTATCCTAATTGTTTGCACCTTGTATGCCTCAGCAGAATGGTGTAGCTAAAAGAAGAAAAAAAATTATTTTAAATATGGTGAGATCAATGATAAATTATTCAGATTTACCTATATTCCTCTAGGGATACGCACTCGAAACAACAGTATATGTTTTGAATGCAGTTCCAAATAAGTCTATCCTTAAAACCCCAGTAGAGCTTTGCACTAGGAGAAAGTCAAGTTTGGATCACTATCAGATTTGAGGGTGTCCAACCTATGTGCTGTAAGAAAAGACTGGTAAATTGGAACTAAGATCAGAATTGAGTATTTTGTGGGCTATCCTACGAAAACAAAGGGTTGATTATTTTATAATCCTATAGAGTAGAAAATATTTGCTAGCACGAATACTATCTTTTTGAAGGATGATTATATTATAGGCCAAAAGCCCAAGAACAAGTTCACCTTGGAGTAGATATAAAATGTCTCTTCAGTTCCTCAGATAGATATTTCTGATATTAGACAAAATATTTCTCAGACTACTACTCCAAAACCTTCTATTACACAAGAGCTACATCGTAATGGAAAGATTTCCAGGCCTCTTGGCAGGTTCATGGTCTTAGGAGAGTTAGTCTATAATGAATATGTTTTAAATCCCAGTAACTATGATAACTTTATCTCTGATAAAGATTTGGGATAATGGTAAAATATTATGAAAGATAGTTTCGTAGTTAAGGACTAAGTGCATTTGGTATGCAAGTTGTATAGGTCTATTTATAGACTTAAGCAAGTTTTCCAAATATGGAACATCTATTTTGATCAGGCAATTGAATCTTTTGGTTTTGATCAAAATTCAGATGAACCTTGTGTATATAAGAAATGTTAAGGATCATGATGGTATTCCTAGTTATGTATATGGATGACAACCTACTTATTGGGAATGACGTAGGAGTTCTCTCTAAGATTAAGATTTGGTTAGCGAATCAATTTGACATGAAGGACCTAGGAAAAGCTAGCTATATCCTTGTATGCGAGATTAGAAAATAGGATATTAGGCTTATCTCAAGCTGCATATATAGGTAAGATTCTTGATAAGTTTACAATGCAAGACTCCAAGAAAGGCATGTTTCCTTTATAGCATGAAGCACCTTTATTCAAGAATCAATGTCCTAAGACACAGAAGGGAGAGGAATGCATGATAGTGGTTCTTATGCTCCATGTATAGGAAGCCTTATATAAGCTATGCTTTGCACTGGACAAAATATCTATTTTATAGTGAGCATGGTCAACTAATAACAATTTAATCCTGGACCAAACCATTAGATATATGTTAAACATATACTCAAGTACTTGAGAAGCACTAAAGATTATATGTTGATTTATTGAGATGGTGATCTCATTCCAATTAGATACACGAATTCTAGCATTGTGTTAGATTATGACTTTAGAAAGTCAACTTCAAGATATATGTTTATTCTTGGTGGTGGATTTATCAGATGGCAGAGTGTCAAGTAATAATGTATTGCTAACGCAACCACTAAAGCAAATTATGTAACTTCTTTAAAAACAGCTAAAAAAGTAATATGGCTCAACAAGTTCCTTCTGGAATTAAGAATGGTACCATAAGCACAATTACCTATAATCATTATTATGACAATAGTGGAACTATAACTTAATTAAAGGAGCCAAAAAACCACAAGAGTGGGAGACACATAAAACACAATTATCATCTAATTAAAGAGATCATTTTGTGCAGACATTATAGTCATCAAGATTGCATCTGTGGATAATCTTATTAATCATTTTCAAGTTGAGGTGTAATGGGATATGGATGTAAACGCAAGTGGGAGTTTGTTAGGATGTATGTTCTCACATCCAAGATATTTTGTTATTATTTAATAAATTTAATTTATTATTATTGAGTTTCATATTATCATACATGTTGATGTTGTTATTTTATATCATGAGATGGTTAGTCTTTAAATTGTTATTGGAAATAATTCATGTATATAAATAAGATTTATAGTATTGAAAATATAAACTTATGATCAAGCAATTCTAGAATTGTTCGCAGTCATTGATGAGACTGAGCATCTTGCCTATTTAACTATAATACACTTGATCTCTATGTGATATGATAGTTTATCTCAACCACAAGAGTAGTAGACTATGGGTTGTTGTATTGGTGTATTTGGAATATACTGAACTGGATCACTATAAGAAACACGTCATACAAAGCTGTCATCTTTGACATGATTTTTATATTCACTATTTGCAATAAGTTCTTAATCTTGAGAGAATAGTGGACTCAAGTTCTTAATGGTGATGACTTTGAGTTATCAATAAGTGAGGCATCTTAGATCAATACCTCGGTATCTTAAAAATCATTGTTTAAATTGTAACACATATTCTCAAGAGAATCTACACTCCCTAAATTAGAAAGAAGGATATCACTAATATATTAATTCAATTAATTAATCACTGAAATCCGGATCCGGTCTTTTCAATAAATTGTTTATTGATGATGTTGACCATTTTATAGTGATTAATAATTTGTGAACTAAATTGTAAAAATAATTAAAAATTGGTTTGACGGTGTATAAACCCAAATCCTAATTATTGATATCCAAGTAGAGGAGCCCACTGTATATGTTTAATAATTATGGGTTTCTCTATTTCACCAAATTAGAGTGCAATTCTAATATTTAGTAAAATTAATTTTAATTAATTAATTAATTAAGAGTTAATTAAAAATTAATTGACTAATTAGAACTAGTTTGGTGGGACCTTAGATTCCTCCTTTTGCCCTAATTTTACAAACTCTTATAAATATGTGATTTAAAAGGGATAGCCATGAGACAACAACAAAAAGATTATTTTTCTACGAGAGAGAAAAAGAAAAATCCACTCTCCTCTCTTGTGTGCGGCTTGTATAGATGGAAAGGAAGAGAATACCTAAAGGAGTAAGAAAAGAAAGATTGTATCAATTTTTTCAAGAAAGCTTCTTTAACAATCAAGATTATCAAAAATAAAGAAGATTATATCAATCTCTTCAAGAATATTGCATCAATCTTTTCAAGAATGCTTCTTCGTAAATCAAGATTATTAAGAACAAAGTAATTCTAATCCTCTTTTCAAGATTGTATGATTCATGTAAAAAAAAAAAAAGATCCAAATAAATTTTTGAAATCGTTTTCACTATGATTACAAACCCAATCAGCAAAACATCCTTAAAATCATGATGTGGCCTGTCCATCTCATTCTGTTTCAAGATTCAACCAAGATATTCCAACTTCATACTAGTATGGTCTTTTTAATAATTTAAAAAAATAACTCAATACATAAACTTGAATGTAAACTGAATCAGTTTATATTAACTGTATAAAAATAACAAATAAAAGAGTTTACTGATCCAACAGTGAATTAATATCTTATCTGAGTTTTGTAAGTACAAATATTCTACACAATTGGCATAAGTTCAATTTCCGATGAGATATACTTTCTATGGCTTTGCACATGCACTTATTCACGATGTAAGCTTCTTTGAAATTTTTCCAATTCAAAGTTGGTGAAGCCCTAAAGGCAACAGAGGAGAGATGCTGGGGAAGAAATCAAAATTCGCAAGCAACATTGGGTTCTGAATAATAAAGTTGAGAACAGAAATGTGTGCCATTTACTTAGTAAACAGGCTTCATCCCTCAACTCCAACTGTGTGACTGCTAAGTTCATTTTATCTGAGAAGCAAACATTGCAAGATTATATATGTCTGAATTACCTCAATCACTTGCACTTGTGGGCTCTCATTTGTCATTAGGGCTTGGTCAAATAGTTCATTTGGTTTTGTTGATGCTTGGCACTAGCTCTATAAGTTGCATTTGCATTCTCCTGGGGGAGTGTCAATTTTTCACACTACTTAAACATGACATAAAATTAACAAATTTAGATTAAGCATAAATAAATTTAAATTATAAATAAGTTTACATATTGTCACGCCCCGAATTTCCCACGAACCCGGGGCGGAGTGACGAGACAGATAAAATAAATAAAAACAAAGTAATAAATTCATACATGCGTCATTGATCCATACATAAAGTAACATGATACATTGTTAAAGTCATTCGGCTAAGCCCTTACATAACAAAATAAATTCTAGGGCCAAAATACAATCACGGCATCCTCTCAGATCCTATCTATTGGCTGGAGGATCCTCATCTGAAAATGTGCCATATGGTCACAAACTGCTGGTTATATAAAATAATAAACTAAGCGTGGCATGTGCAAAGTGTACATTTATTTCTAAATGACATTCAAAACATCGCAGTAATATATATGAATGGTATGCGTGACACACCCATGCACAACTCTATGCCACAACCCATGTCTCGTTTACGGGTACTCCCCGATGGCACGAAGTACCAATGCAATGGCCAATTTTGGGTTTTTCACCACAGGATCTACACCCTCATAATGCAAAGCACCGCGTGCTTACCCACGCCATGTTCTCAAAGGATTCATCATATGCCAATATGCCAATGCAATCTCAATGATACATGGTTTCCACAATATAGCATGCTCGAGACAATAATACATAAACCACCAGCCGATTTCCACATGCAAGCATATCTCGTAAAATTAACATATACACACGTTGTGAGTCACATTCATCATTTACTAAACATTCATAAAGTACAAGTAACATGTAAGCATGTGAACAACCAATTCCAAATAAACAGGTAAACACATTACAGATAAACACATACAGCATTCAGTCATTCACAATTATTCCTAACTTAACTTCATTTCTAACACTAGCAAAACACCATACCTGATGGGTTGGTATCAACCCTAGAAGATCGTGCGCTATATGTAACTGAACCGACGGATGAAAATGTAGAAGATCAGATCGCCCTCTCCTGTCCTGTCAATGTCCCTAAAAGTAGAAATTACAATTCAGTCTATTGTTACTTGAATCTATGCTATTCATCAAATTTTATGTCTTTAATTCATAAGTTTCTATTCTGTTAAATTAAACTCTACCATTGGTTTTAGAACGTTTAAGAAAATAAGTCTAGGTTCTCGTAGAACTCAATTCGGACACCAAGGTTGAAAAGGGCAAAACAGTCATTTTGCACTTTACACGTGTCCTTACATTTCGTGACCTCTTTTCACAATTCGGACTCCACGGTTGAGTCCGGAATGTTCGAGATAATAAAATTCCACTATTTGTTTACCTAATTCGGAGTTCGTCTGACAGTGTTTAAAGTTAGGGGCATTTTGGTAATTTTAAGGGTTACTACGGGTCTTTTATTTTTCGGGACCTCGTCTCGTAAAATGGACCTCACCATTGGTCTCGGAATAGTCGAGATAGTCAAAATACACTAATGACTTGTCTCATTTGGACTCCGGGATGTTTTTGAATATTTAATTAATTTAATTAATAATTTATTAATATTTTATTCATGAGGGTCAGAACATAATTACCCAAAAGTCTTGGGTCAAATTCTAATTTCTTAAAGGCTAAGGGGTCAAAATATAATTATTAAAAGTTTTGGGGTTCAAAATATAAATAACCTAAACTTTGGTTTGAACCAGGGGGTTTTTAAACCAAAACCCTAAACCGGTTTAAAGTTCACTGAACCGACCAGTTCAGCCCCTTCCCCTTCTAACCCGGTCCAAATCAGGTTTTTATTTTTATTTTTATTTTATTTCATTTTTTTTTTCTTTTAAACGGTGAGCCGACACGTGGCAGGGGCGGTCCACGCCCGCCCCGAACCGGACCCGAACCGACCCGACCCGACCCGGACAGACCCCCTTCTCCCCCCCGTTTTTCCGGCGGAGCTCCGGTCACCCTCTCCGGCGCCGGTGACCGGATTTTCAGAAAAATCAAGTTTTTAAACTTGATTTTTATGGTGTTTTCGAAGCCCCTTTCGATCCCAAACTATTCTAAAACATTTTTGGAGTCTTTTAATATCGTTTTGAAGCTTCCAATCACAACGAAAAACCAGATCTCCCCCCCCATGGCCGTGACCTGCACCTCCTTCTTTCTCCCTCATTTTTCAACCGTTTTCTATCATTTTTGTTGCGTTTTAATCCTTACATGATGCTCTACAAGGTTCTACAATTTAAATCAACTGAAATGCTCTAAAAAAATTTGAAACAGAAGTGACCCACTTACAAATTTTCTTGGCCGTTTCTCTCTCTAGCTGTGCCTTCCTTCTCCCTCTTGCTCCGAGCTCGAACCAGGTCTCTAACTCTCCTTCAGAGCTCTGTTTCTCTCCCTCTTTTCTGCTTCTTTCCTTCTCTTCTTTCCCACCCGAGAATACTCCCCTTTTTCCTTCACTCTCTCTCTCTATCTCTCTCTCTCTCTCTCTCTCTCTCTCTCTCTCTCTCTCTCTCTCTCTCTCCAAGACCAACCACTCTCTGCTGATTCTGCACCCCCCCCCACTCCCTGAATTCTACTCACACACACAACCCCACCCATACCCCTTTGAGTGTGTAACACTCAAGGTCATACACACACACACAACCGGCACACACACATGCACACACTGTTCTACACCCATATATATATATATATATATATATATATATATATATTCACTTTTTAATTATACACTCATAGGTACACACATATATTAAATAAATACCTTAAATTTATACATATATATATATACACATATATATATATACATATATACATACATCCAATAATTATTATTAAACAATAATAATAATAATAATAATAATAATAATAATAATAATAATAATAATAATAATTAATTAACAATTGCAAGAATAAATAATAATAATAAAAAAAAAAAAAATTTCATGTTATAACACATATATAAAACGATTAATAAACATGTCGTATTTAAGTTTTAATAGTATCAACCTGTTTAACACGATTTAACATATTTAATTATAAAAAATATAATAAGTTAAAAATAATTCATCTCATATTGAAAGTTTATTAAGATTTTAAAATTTTTTATTTATAAAAAATATTTCTACTTTAATTTAGCACATGTTCAAAATTTACTAAAGTTAAAAATTATCTATACATATTAAAAAGATAGATAACTTTTTTTATTTAAAAAATAAAGAATTAAAATAAACGACTTAAGTTTATCAATACGCGTAACCTGTTTAATAAATGAGTTAAGTTTAAGTTTAAGTTTTAAAACTTAACACGATTAGTTAATAGTATTAAATTAAGATTAACACATATTTTTAAATATATATACTTTGACATAATACGATAATACGAATTGACACCCCTAAAAATAATGCGTGCAACTTTCTTATATTTTGGCACTAGAAACTAGAGACGCATATGAGTCGAGTAAGGACAAATTTTAATAAAACTACAACCAACCCAACTTTAAGCAATTCTAAAAATTTAGATCTATAACCGAACCACAAGTCTAATGAAATTGACCCGACCCAATTCGAAAAAAATTGAGTTGGGTCAATTTGGGCCACGTGTTGTTTTTTTTTTCGTTTTTTTTGCTTTGAACTAATCCCTGACACACGCGTTGGTTTTTTTTTTTTCCATACATACAATGTATATATAATTTTTGTGAATCTAAATTAAAAATAAATAATATATATATATATATATATATCGACACTTACAGTACCTGAATATGCATTATAAGTAAAACATAATAAAATGATAAACTATACGTCTATAACAAAGATACTTTCTAAGTACTTTGATAATTGTGAAACTCAAACTTCATTCTCTCTAAAAATTAATAAACTTTTAAATATTCATGAATAATTTCATGTAATTAAAACTTAAAAAATCTTAAAAATACGTTCAATTTTTTCAAAATTTTAGCCATACTATAAAGAGAATTGGCATAACAGTATATAGTGATTATATATATATATACACACACTATATAATATATAAATATAATCTATAGATATATATAAAATATATTGTATATATATGTCATATATTTATAGTATACTGTATATATAATATATGGTGTATATATATATATATAATGTACTGTATATACATGTCTATATAATATATATACTGTATCTATATAATATATTTTATATATATACATGTATATATGTATATATATATATATAATATTCACATATTTATATTAATTTTTTAAACAAATATTATTAAATTTCGATTCTCGTATTGATTCAATTTATCTGATCTAAATTTCGATTCAACCCAAACCTTTTTAAAACCAAATCAACTCAACTCATTGAGACCAGATTCGAATTAGGTCGATTTAATTCTACAGTTCTTGATTTCTTTTTGTGCAACCCTATCAAAAACTACTGGCTTTAAACGTTAACATACATTTGCATACAACTTAATATCATAACTCATATCCAAGCAATGATATCCTAATATTACTAGTGATTCAGCCATGAGACTAATTGTTTTGTTGCGAGTTAACTGATCAATTAAAACTCAACCTTTCTCATTGATATCATCTTTATCAAAATTTAATCAGTGTAATGTTTGATTTACTAGCCACTTTCATGCATCCAATGTTGTGTTCTTTGAAAGATAATGGGATATGAAGAAAACAGAGTAGAAAGATCATGGGATATGAAGAAAACAGAGTAACAAAATACTTAAACAATACAACACTACTAAAAGTGAAATTCATATGGGCATTATCAACCTAGCATACCAAAACCAGATCAAACCTCCCACCGAAATCAAACCGAACACTTATAATAATTGATCATACGTAACCCACAATATTATCAATTAACCCGAACTAAAACAGAGAGAAGATCTCAAGCAATCTTGACCTCAATGGTCTTGGGCTTCTTTGGCTCCGGAGGAGGCAATTTCTCAACCGTAACAGTCAGCACTCCATCCTGACAAACAGCAGAAATGGCATCCGTGTTGGCATTCTCAGGCAACACAAATTTCCTCATGAATTTTCCGACCCTCCTCTCCATCCTCACATACTTGGCCCCTTCTTTCTCTTCCTCTCTCTTCCTCTCTCCACTTATCAGCAGCACATTGTCGTCCTCCACTTGAACCTTGATGTCCCCAGACTTCAACCCGGGCATGTCGATGATGAAAACGTAGGAATTTGGGTATTCCTTCACGTCCGCCGGGGTTGCTGCCATAGCTTTGGCGTCCAGGACGTAAGTGCGTGTTGGGGCATTGGCGGACTTGTCGGCTTCGTCG
This sequence comes from Nyssa sinensis, assembly GCA_008638375.1. NCBI lineage: Eukaryota > Viridiplantae > Streptophyta > Magnoliopsida > Cornales > Nyssaceae > Nyssa > Nyssa sinensis. Next base: position 22,022,180 of record CM018036.1, read on the forward strand.
GTGGCGTTGAGCATGTGCTGGAGGGTGTGCAAAATTGGGGCATCAAAACCCATCATCCTCAAATCCATTTTTCTCCTCGAAATGATTTTGAATTTGTGCGATAGCTAGCTTGCTTCGTTTCTGCGCGTGCGTCACTCTGCCGGAGAAGAAGATGCTGCGGGTCGTTTATATAGGTGGGTTTGAGAAGTTTCTGGAGAGGCATGGAAGAGTCAGTCCGGGGCATGTTCTGGGTTTTTCGGCTAATCAATATCTTCTACACACATCTAGAACACGGAAGAAACTTCTGGAAAACTTTGTCATTAATGTGGGGTCAGGCTATTCGAGAAGCAACATGACTTCATCCTAGCATTGGCTTTAGCCAAATTTTCTTTCGAGCGGTGTTTTGTAATCAGGCATTTTATTGTTCAGATCTTTATCCGATAAAAACATTATTATTGATTGTTATTATATTAATTATTTTTTAAAAATTTATCTCATCAATTAATAATTCTCACATCAGTTATACATGAACAATAATGATTATCAATTAAAATTATTTTTCTTTTTATGAATTATTGAAAAGTTATAGATAATGTCCCTTTTGTATCAAAAGTAATATACATGTATATAAAAAATATTTTTTGATCAATAAAAGTACAAGAGATCTTAAAAATTAATAATTTTAATAATTAATAAAAAAATATTTCTCTCATGCTTTTAAATTGCGAGAGGATTGACTGTAATTCGTAATGACTCAAAATTTGACTACCCAAAAAAATATCAAGAATAACTTGGAAAGAAAGAAAGAAAAAAGTATATATGTAGTCATTGGAGAATAACCATGAATGGATAAGAAAGTGGAATTAAAATTTGATAGTCATTCATCAAAGAATGACTATGGAGTTAATAAAAAATAATGGTTTAATTTATTATATCATATAAGGTGCCATTAGCATTGAATTGTACGAACAAATACACAAACATTGATTAGAATTTACATGACATCCACATAGCTAATGCATACCATGTCACCGATTCCTACAAGGTCTTAGACTACCCCTAAAACAAGCGTACACACCCCATCCAAATGGTAAAAATCATAATCATCAAAATACACAAATCCTTAGAGAGACCCCAAAGTGGGAATGAAATGACAGGACCTCCTACTTTAGGACACAAGTATGCATAAATTCACACATATAGATATGACTACTCCTAAGATTCAAACTTAATACACAAGGAGAAATTTACAAAGAAACAAACTTCAATCATAGTAATAAACATGAAAATTTTATTTTGATTAATCCTCTAATTATAGACTAACCAATTAGAAGAGTATCTTTTTAGTTTGCAACAGCACTTACGATGATTGATGAACTGACTCAACATCATCGGCCTTTGTTTCCTCTTTTATAGACTGACTGTGAAGATGCCTTGTAAAGCTGGAAGTTGTGTCCAAGAAATAGAGTACAAATGACATTATGCAGCAACACGCAAACATGGGTATGGGCCCAAATATCCAAAGCAAGAGAGGGAAAGACAAGTAAAATGCTCGCAATCCAAGTGACCAAAAGAAGCTTCCTCGGTTTATGCTTCTCGCAACATACTCAATAGCTTCTCTTCGGTCTTTTAATGTGGGCAAGGTAGCCAGGAAGCTTACATGGGCATAGTACCTAATAGACTGCACATTGCAGAGGAATGCAACAAGGAAGCAGAGCAAGAGAGCAAAGTACTTAATTGAAGACAAAATGGCAGTTTGGTTGCCGTAAACTAAATCTGATGACATGTTGGCAGAGCTCGACGTATTGCTCACAAAAACACTGATTAGTGAACTGAGGGTAATCGCTGTTGTAGCAAGAAGTGTAGATGCCATTATGTTGTTTCGTATTGTTTGAACTGCCAAAACGCCATTCTTTAGTGGATCCTGAAGAAAAAAAAATACAATTAGCCTAATTCTCAAAATTTAGATTCCAGCCTATGCTCACACTAATGTTATTATTTCAAGAGATATTGAATATTAATTTTCATTGACAAATTGAATTGCCCTAGCTAAAAACCCATAAAAGTGGAAAATGCAGACAATACAATAGCTTGATTATTAGCTTAAAGTTGAAACGATCTTAGGTCCTTGAAATTTTTAACATTGACTGAAATGGATTATCATTGTTAGAAACCATAAAGTACGATAATACAGAAAATACAATAGCTCAAATATGAGCTTGAAAGCATGAAATTAATTTCAGTCCTTTAAATTTCAATGTTAGCTAGAAATTCTACCTGAGGATGGACTTGACCAAAAAACCAACTAAAGGTAAAGTCACATTTATCATCACACTCACTGAATTTTAAACATAAAAAAGAAATTGTGAAAGATGGACCCTTCTATCTAATTTACTTGTGGTTGAGAGTGTTGGTAATTGGTTCTCTCTATTCGACAATCACTAAAATATTTCTCCCTCTTAATTACAAATTTAACCTACAAGTTTCTTCTTCTATTTTCATTAAATTTTGGGATAGCTACAATCAATTGATTGCAGATATATCAAGCATCATTCACAAAATGCCACAGAGCCTGAAGTATCATATATAAAAAGATAAATGATAAAATGAAATGAGAATTTTTAGCCCACATAGATTGTGATTGATAAAATAAAAAGAAACTCTTCTCCTCTAAAGCTATAACAGACCTCTGGATGTTCCTAAAAAAAGATTCAAAACCAGCCAAACTTTTCATTACACAGAAGAAATCCAACTCCCTTCAGATCCCTTAAATAACCCAAATGAAGAAACACTAGCTCTCAATTAATTAATCTTCAATCCATGATCAGCGGAACTTCTCCTGTATGTGTGTGTGTGTGCATTGTGTGTGTTTTTTGGTGAGCATGAACTTGACTTTGAGAAAGAAAGGGGCACCCTCTAGCCACAATCAAACTAGAGCCCTAGTACCTATTCTTATTAAGGGAAGTTTTCTCCTTTCATTATGGCTTTAGTTCAATTGCAGACTTGTTTGCAATTTACTAAACAACCTCTGTTTGATGTATGGAACAGGAGCAGGTTGAGCTACAGAGTTACATAGCAAAGCTTGGAATCAAGAAAAATAAAGGACTTCATATATCAAGAAATTAAAAATAAAAAGTTAGGTCATGGGACAAGAATATCCCACACGCACAGAGGATGCAAATTTGTGACTGAAAGCTATAGTGGTTTGACTATTAAAGAAAAGTTGTTGGTTTTTGTAATCTAGTGTTTGTTTATATTCTTTTGCTATTAAGAAATGGTCAGAGAGCAGAAAAGAAAAGAGCAAATGATCCCACATGTGGCCATTGCTCACATATGATGATGTTTATGGGGACAAAAATGATTCTGATATGACACCGCTGATTGATAAATTAAAATGCAAAATAAATAATAGAAATAAAGCAAGAACAACCGCTTCAAGGGGATTTGAACCTCCAATTATCAACTCTAATGGAAACTAATTCCTATCGTCTTAAATCATGAAAATAATATTAACCTCCTAATAAGGACCCAACTTGAACAAGAAAATTGAGTAAAACATAATCTAAAAATGTTTTTAAAATACTAGATTCTATCAATCCAACCCCCTCCCCCCTAAAATTAACCTTGTCCTCAAGCTTGCTCATGAATTTTATCAAACATCTAAATCGAACGTGTTCATCGCATCATCAGGCTCAACAGCTAGTTTAATCATTGAAGTCTGTTTTGTTTGCCAAGATGCCTTTCATTCCATTTCTCATCACAATACCAACAAAGGCTTTTTGCAATCCGTTCTTCAAGTTCCTCCTGTGTAAGCCTCTCAATACACTCTTTTTGGCTTGAATTATTTTGGCTGATCGTGGTTGAAATAATTCCCCAGACTTCCTTTTTGTGACTTCGTTAATCTTATTATGACTACCTTGAACAAGACATTCTCCTTGCAACCTTGCAAAGGAAATCACCAATATCACAATGGGTGGTCTATCTGTCTTGACTTGTTGAACTTATGTTTTCAACCCCTCAACAAAAGTACCAAACACTTAGTGTTCAACCACCCAACGATTCCTCCCAAGCAGGGACATCAAGCCTAGATTCAAACCACTTGAGCCATTGCATTGCCTAGCCATGAATATGGATGGAGGCAATCTCCAACTTTAAATTATCTACTATATAATGGAAGTGAAAGAAACAATGCATGCAAAAACCAACAACCTCCTGACCAAGAAGAATTATGTTCTTTTTCTCCATTCTTGATACCACCACTTGGATCACAATCAACATGTCATAAATCCACTGGATTGTTCATTGGGATGCATGCTTGTTCAAGAAGTGGTATAACTTCACACTGAACAATATGATGGCTACATGAAGCTTTAGCACGATTACAAATTGGAGATAATAAAGCAAAAAAAAATGGTTGATGCATTCACCTTCTCATTGGTATTTTCTTGGAGTTTCATAGTTTGGTGTTACTTTCAGACATGCTTCTAGAGTTGGAAGAAATCATTTGCATCAGCAACTTCATTTATTTTTGGTGTTGCTCCGTGATCTCCCTTAACACTCTCAATTGTCTTCTCAGTCCATTTACATTCATGAAAATCATTCACCCACAAATAAGTTTCTCTGATATGGCACTATCGTTCGTGCACAAATAATAGAAATAGGGAAAAATGACCGTTCCAAGGGGATTGGAACCTCCAATGATCAACTTTGAGTGTGATTTGCCTCTAAGAACTTTTGTTTTATTTTTCTAGTGATCTAATATGGCCATATGACAATAGACTAGTATGAATTGTAGTGGTGCTAATTTCCTAGAATAGAGAGACTTCTAATGCAAGCTAATTCATATTGTTTCAAATCAAGGAAATAATATTAATGTCCTCATAAAGACCAACCTTGAATATTGTTATGTCCATGTTTTGTGTTGGCTTAATTCTGATTCCAAAACTCTTAGTTGTAATTCCTTGTCTGAGTTAGTGATGGCTTGCATTCAAATGTCACCCTCAAGCTACATTGTGTTGAAGACTGAAGATGAAAGTTGAGGAGCTCCAACTACATGTTCAAGCTTTGATCTCGTGTTTAAGATGGTAAGTCACTTAAAGACCTGGTTAATTTAATTAGATAGTTTAGACACTTTAATACACTTGAGTTTAGTTAATGCTACGAAGCACGGACATGGATATGACACAACATGGACACGCGGACATGGCATTTCTCAAAAAAGTAAGACATGATATGTTCGGGACACATTGAATATATGATTTTTTTTTTTATATTTTTTATATGACCATATAATAAAAACGTAACATTATTTCAATCAAAATTTGACATAAAAATACACAAATCGGAACAATATTATTAAGATAAAAAAATAACATAAAAATTCAAGAATAACTTCATTAATCATCAATATCTATGATTCAAGCTTCAAAACAAATATACTAATTAATACATAGAATATATATATATATAACACCCAAAAAACCAAAAAAAAAAACAAGGAGAATAAGAGAGAAAATCAACAATAAATAAAATAAAATAATATGTCCAAAACATCTCCATAAAGTGTCCGGAATGTGTTCGAAAAATAAAAATAAAAATAATTGACACTTTTTTAGTTTGTACGGAACGTGTCTATATTCGTGTCATACATGGATACATAAACTAAAATAGAGTGTTTGTGCTTCATAGAGTTAATGCTATATAGTTTTATTTAGATTTTTTTCCAAAGTATTTTAAAATACTTTTTTAATAACACTAGAAGCATTTTGGTTTTCATAATATGTGTTTTAAGCATGTTTTCAAAATTGCTTTGGCCTAACTTTAGACAGACTTAACTTTTGCTTGATCAAATTAGTCTTGCACAGTTGCCTGAGTGAGCTGATTTTTAACTGGCTTGTTATTGTAGCTATGTAAGGCTATGATGGATTTAGTAAAAAACAAGCCAGGATCGATCCTAAAGGCCTAGGATCAATCCTCCACTCAGACAGCACAAAATTCAATGTGCCAGGATCAGATTGATCCAAAGGGAGCCAAGATCAATTTTGTTGAGTCTGGGATTTCACATAAAGCCCAGGATCAATCCTAGCATAGCCAAGATAGATTCTAAAGCATTAGATTTTTTTCCCAATACTCATGAAACTTCAATTTCCTCTTCCAAATCATACTAGGGTTGACTGCAAGTATAAATAGGAGATTTAGGGCATTATTTCAGAGGACACTGTTACGACACTTAGCAGAATACTCTCACGTAGAAAATTGATAATACATCTTGGAGAGTTCAAACAAGATATCATGAACTATCATTGATGAAAACTTTCGCTTTTCTTGGTTGAAGGTCAAGCTTTTTAAATCATAGTATTCTAACTCTGATTTTCACGAGATCACATATTTAGCTGGATGTACTAGAGACAAATCTCACGAGATCAAGTTTTTCTACTCATGTAGAAGTGTGATTGTGCTCTGCATAGGCTGTCACAAATTCAAATCATGTGACTATGGAACGAAGTTCACTGCCGCAAGACAGGTTGCCTTGCGAAGGATCATCAAAGTTCGAGACATCAAACAGTATAAGCTGCAACACCGGGGAGTTGGAGTAAGTTTTAGTTTGAGTCTGTACTCATAAACTTCTAGTAATGCATTGATTTGATTAGACGATGGCCAGTGGTTTTTTCCAGGTTAGTTTTCCACATAAAAATCTCGTTTGTCATGATTTTGTGTGGATTGCTTGATTTGATGCTTTGTGGTGGATGATACATAATTTTGATGAATTGATAAATTGCATGAACTGATAACAACATCAATAGGATTAATTGGTTTAAAAATTGAGACCTATTCATCACCCTCTAAGTCCTAATAAACTGCATGTTTGGAATAGCCTAGGATTCCGACCCTGCCAATTCTTTTTCTCAAACACGAAAATAAATTAAAACATAATCCAAATTTTTTCTTAAAACATTGGGTCCCATCAGATCGAGGTTGATAGGTAGTGGACAAGTCTAATCTTGAAGGCATATTTCATGAAATTTGTGCTAAATTAATTGAACAAAAGTGGTGTCTTTGTTAAATTAATTTCATTTTATCTCTAAACTTCCTTTTTATGTATTGGATATTACCGAGTGCATGCCTTTGCTTCTTTTACACTTCTTGAAATCAGTAATTGCTTTGTGCAATGTGTGTGTTTGTGTTCATATATATGTTTAGTATGCCTATTTTTTCCACCTATTTGTTGAGTTGGAAGAGAGGAGGGAATATAGGAAAATGATAGATGATACAATACACGATCAATAACATTAACTATGCTCTTCACCACCTCTCATGAAATGAAGTCAGCCTTAAAATGCTTAGTCTTGTTTCAAGAAGCAGCGACTAGCTTGCATTATTATCACAATGCATTTCTTGCAACTAATTAGAAAAGCAACCATCTTTCGAAGAGAAGACTTGACTCACCTTCATTTGACAAACAATATAGTCTGGCTTCCCACTCCAACAGAAATAACAGTATTACAAGAAGTCATCACCAAGTCTATATGCTTGCTAATTAATCTCCTATACCTCCTTAGATCATTGAATGGTCCCCCCTTCTCAGCTCCCATTGTATACTATAATCCATAGATGTTACAACCGAATCAGCACCGCACTTCCAGTATCTTCTATCCAAACAATAAGGTGTCTTCTTTATGAGAAACAAACAAGTTTACGAGATTTTGACAACTTCAATTTCTAGTAAATTCAGTAATCAGCCAATGTTTTTCAATGTAGTGACTCAAATGAACCTTCTAAACATAATACTACCTTGGTCAACCGAAATGACAAAAAGATGATCGACAAATAGAAGCATGAGACTCTAGATTTCAAAAGATTACAGCCTTTCTATATGATTCCTCCATGAGACTCTAGATCAAACATCTACAGCCTTTCTATTCCGGACTTTTCATACACTCCCAGGATAGCCACTCCAAGATACTAGGATTTTACTTCATTAAATCCCAATACCATTCAATACTTTATTTACATCACACTTTATGTCCTCTAGATTATGTACACAACCTGTATTTTGTTTTTTTTATGACTCGTACTCCAATGATGACATGGATCCATATCATCCAATTGACTATATTTATGTTAGCCACTTGAGGGTTTGACATGGCCAAGGCATGGTGAGCCTCACACCCATGCCAAGGCCAAGGTGGGGGTAGCCTGCCATGGGCACCCCTTACATGCAGTCTAAGAAGCACGGACACTCTATTTTGGCTCACGTGTCCGTATCAGACATGTGTCAGACACCAACACTCTCGGACACTTCCTGAACACGTGTCCAGACACTTGAATCATGGATATTGATGATTAAATGAAGAAGTTCTTTAATTTTTATTTAATAGCTTTGTTATTTTAATATCTTAATAATATTTTTTATATTGGTGTGTTTTTATGCCAAGTTTAATTGAAATAACATTAGATTTTTATTATATGGTCATATAAAAAATTTATATATATTCAACATGTCCCTAAGGTGTCCGTGTCCTACTTTTTTGAGAAATAACGTGTCTGCATGTCTGGTCTGTGTCGTGTCGTATCCATGTCCCATTTCTATATCCGTGCTTCTTAGCATGCAATGGAACCAAGTCTTGGTGAACGCTTGTGATTTTGGCACGGAAAAGTCCCTAAGTTGATTACTTGATTGATGACAACAAAGTGCAAGCAAACAGTGCATGCCCTAGGCAGCCAAAAGCTAAGGCATTGCACTGGGCGCATTGGCTAGCCCTCTATGGGAATCCGAGCTTGCAAGAAGATGTATCTCCTCCCAAGGATCAAAATATTGTTTCGATGTATAGTTTCGATTTATCCGGAAACAGGAAACGTCTCGGAAACTATAACGGAAACGGAAAAAAAATTGAAAATATGTAGAAACATAACTTAAAATTTATTTATTTATATAAATAAACATATTTATTGAATATTTGAGCATGTTTAAGGCATATACATCATATTCATGATAAATGACACTAATTTATGATAAATAACATAATAGATATATATTATGTACTATCCACGAATTAGATAATTTGACACAAGTTACATATAAAATAAAAAGTAAAACAAATAGCGATTTAAACCTACTTATAATTAGTAACTTAGTATTAAAATAGTTGTTTTTCTACACTTTATTTCCCCTACTACTTTTCTATTATTTTAGGAAAAATAATAGAAATATCTTCTTGTAATTTTGAGTCTTAATCCTTAAAAAATAAATGGATATTATTTTTTACTAACTTCTAAAATTATTATTGATACAAAAGAAATGTTTCCTCTGATTCGGTATGTTTCCACTAGTTTTGGTATGTTTCCACGGAAACAATTTTGTTTCCATGGAAATATGTGAATTTCGATATTCTACTAGTGTTTCGTTTCGGTTCCCTGAGAAACGGAAACGTTTCGGACGTTTCGATGGAAAAGAAACGAAATTTTGATCCTTGTCTCCTCCTATCAGTCCGAGAATTGTTACTTTGACGTATATAAGGGGTGTACTATGTTGAGCTTGGCCACTCATCGGCGAGCATGGCATCGACACAGAGAGCCTTGGCACCTACGAGGCAAGGCTTGTGGCTAATTATACAAGTGACCTTGGGGCATAGTGGTGGTCAACCCCTTACCACCACCAGAAGTGGCGACAAACGATGGTTGTACTTGGTGCATAAAGAGCAAGTCTTGAGATAGGCATGGCTTGGCAAAGAAGCTTGTTATATCATGTGGCTCGATAACTAATGTTGTGGGTGCGGTGATGACAAGTTGTTGAGTGCTCATAGCCTTGTCCCTTGTTGGCTTGGTGTGGCTTTAGTTCAGATATGGCAGTTGGCGGCGGTTATTGGTCTAGCATATGACAGCATTGTCTTTGGGCAGACGAAGGGAACTACCTTTGTTGTGTTGGCGTGATCCTATGGCTGACAACTCATTCGGAATTTATGAGGGAAACTAATTGATCAATGGTGGCAAACATCAGTGGCTGCAAATGGCCCTAGCAGTTGGGGGTATGGCCTTTGCTAGTTTTTCCAGCAAGACCCTAGGCAATTGAGGTGCAACTTCCACTCGTGTTTGTCACAGACACACATGGGCGGTTTTGCTTGTCTGGTTGTATACATAGGTTGTAACAGGGTGTTGCAGGGATCATTTTATTCACTGCAAACCCTAAGGCTGTAACTCCTTATACTATTGAGAGAAAGTAAAGGTTGGGACTTGTTTCCTGTAATTTATGTGCTTTCGGTTTGTTATTCTTTAAGCTTCTTGTGTGAGTGTTTGTTGGCTGACTAAGAGTGTCTTAGTGCCATCACAAGGCACAAAATTTTGGTTCAAAATTTAACCTTGTAACAGTTGGTATCAGAGCCAGGTTAAACAACCATGGTTGGTGGTGCTGTGAACGAGGCCCTAAGAGAACGAGTATCCCGCTTGTAAATTTTGTTGGTGTCCCTGATGGTGATGGTGTTGTTGTGTTATCTGTTCAAGCAAAGCAACACACTATCGACCTTGTGGATTTGAGGAAGACGCTTGACAACTTCATGACCAAAACAAATTCCAAAATCACAAGCATCGTGGAGGATATGATGCTTTGACAGACATTGTCAAGGTCAACCTCAAATCCTTGGAGGACGATGTTTCCCTTGTCAAGAAGGCAGTCCCATGCCAATTCGGTGTTGTTAGAGAGGCACCCTCCAAAATCAAAGCCCCTGACCCGAAGCCCTTTGTTAGTGCCAAAAATTCAAAAGAGTTAAGAGAATTTATTGTGGGACATGGATCAGCACTTCAAGGCTACTCGTGTGTTGGATGCGGAGAAGGTGACTATTACAAGCATGTACCTTTCGGGTGATCCAAATTGTGGTGGCAAACCCGGGTGCAAGATGACTTGAAGTTGGACGCCCCAAAATCGAGATGTGGGAGACCCTTAAAAAGGAATAGAAAGATCAATTCCTCCCCTACAATACTGTATGGATTGCTAGGGAAGTTTTGAAGAAGTTGAAACACACTAGCACTATGAGGGATTATGTGAAGGAATTCAATTCATTGATGCTTGACATCAAGAACATGTCAGAAAAGGACAAGTTGTTCAACTTCATGTCTGGACTCCAAGGATGGGCACAGGCCGAGTTGCGAAGACAAGGAGTAAGAGACCTTCCTTCTACAATTGTTGCAGCAAAGGGGCTGGTTGATTTCAGCAATTGTCATAGCAAAGAAGTTGGTTGATTTCAAAGTTGTTGGGTCATCTTTTTCAACTGAAAAGAAGAACAACAATGGTGGGAAGAAGGCAAAAGACGGACAATCCAAAGATGCCAAGAAATAGCATGACAAAAAGAAGAGAGGAAGTGGCAGTGGCACTGCCAATTAAGGGTGAAACGAGCCAGAACAAGGGCAAGCCCATGCATGGCTATTTCCTCTGCAATGGCCCCCATCAGTCTAGAGACTGCCCCAAACGTGAGAAGTTGAGTGACTTGATGGTTGATAACAAGAACTCTAATAGTGACTCTTAACATACTAACTAGAGTCAATCCACTCCAGTTGTTGAACACCATCACTATGCAGAAGTCGCAAACCCAACATGGTTTGATGTATGTGCAAGCAAAAGTAAATGGCAAAGAGGTTGAAGCAATGGTGGATACCGGAGCGACTCACAATTTTTGTACTCAGAAGGAAGTGGCGAACTTTGGCTTTAAGCTTGACCAGAATTCAAGTAAACTCAAGGTGATGTACTCAAAGGCCAAACCTGTTCATGGTATGTCTCAAGCTACTCTCAGCATGGGAAATTGGGAAGGACAATGCAACCTGATGGCAGTGCTGCTAGAAAATTTTGATCTTATCTTGGGCAATGAATTCTTTATCAAGGCTAAAGTTCTACTAATGCCTCATCTTGAGGGCACGATGATCACTGATGAACATTGTGTTTGCTTTGTTTTTGCAGTATACAACGATCAAAGCCAGAAGGAAGGGAAATGTAAAATTGGGATGTTGTCCACTTTGCAGCTTAAGACAAGCCTGCGGAAGAGTGAAGAAACCTACCTTGCAGCCTTGGTGGAGATCAAACCAGACGTTATTGTTGAAGTGCCTGAGGCAGTTGCTAGTTTGTTGGAGGAATTTGCTGATATTATGCTTCCAAAACTTCCCAAGTCCCTTTCGCCCAAACAGGCAAGCGACCACAAAATTGAGTTGGAACCTGGTGCAGGGCCTCCTACACGGGCCCCTTACAAAATGGCGCCTTCTGAATTGGCGAAGTTAAGAAAGCAATTGAACAAACTCCTTGACTCAGGGTTTCGGAGCCCAAGTATTGTTTCAATAGAAGCAAGATGGGTCATTGTGGATGTGCATCGACTATCGGGCTTTGAACAAAGTGACTATCAAAAACAAGTATCCTAGTCTTGAATGTCCACGACCTATTTGGAAAACTGAGCAAATCTTCCTATTTCACTAAGCTAGACTTTCGGTCAAGTCATTGGCAAGTGAGAATTGTCGAAGGGGATGAGGCCAAGACTGCGTGTGCCACTAGGTATGGCTCATATGAGTTTCTTGTGATGCCTTTTGGTCTCACTAATGCCCCTACAACATTTTGTAACCTTATAACTGATGTAATTTATCAATTTATCGATAAGTTTGTGGTTGTGTATCTTGACAATATTGTAATTTACAGTGAATCCTTATAGGATCACTTAACTCATTTAAAATTAATTTTCTCTAGCCTAAGAGAAAACAAGTTCTGTGTCAAAAAGGAAAAATGTGAATTTTGCCAGGAAGAGGTGATGTTCCTCGATCATTGGGTGACCAAAGGCAAAGTCCAGATGGACGAAAGGAATCCTTGACTGGCTTGCTCTAACAAAGGTGTCATAAATGAGATCCTTCCTATCCAAACTCCTACTGCCGATTTAATAAGGGATATTCCAAGAAAGTGGCCCCATTGACAGACTTGTTGAAAAAGGACAACCAATGGGAATAGACAAATGCATGTTAGGCAGCTTTTCAGAAACTGAAGCATGTTGTGACTTCGGAACCAGTGTTGTGGTTACCTGATTTCGAGTTGCAAATTTGAAGTTCACACAGATGCCTCTAACAGAGCATTGGGGAAGTTTTGGTCCAAAAAGGGCACCCTATTGCCTTTGAAAGACAGAAATTGAAAGATGTTGAACAAAGGTATTCCGCTAATGAGAAGAAGATGACTGCGGTTGTGCACTGCTTGAACACTTGGAAGCATTATCTGATAGGGACACTGTTTACACTTTACAGTAGTGACAAACAATGTGGCCAACACTTACTTTAAGACCCAGAAGAAGCTAACACCTAAGCAGGCTCGCTAACAGGAATTCCTTGCGAAATTCAACTTTGTGTGGATTCATAGACCTGGGAAAAAGAATCAGGTCGTTGATGCCTTGAGCAGAAAGATCGTGCAGGAGTATGTTTTTGCCTTGTCCAATCTACAATCTAATTTTCTACAACGTGTGAAGGATTTCTCACAGTCAAACAATCCCTATGAGAAACTCAGACAACAAGTAAGAGACAGATTTGTTTGGAAGTACTGGCTGGAAGATGAACTTTTATATGCCAGAGGCAGCAAATTTTATGTTTCTAATGGAGGGGGGACTAAGGCGAGATCTCTAAAGAGATACTTACGATCCACAATGGGTAGGAGCTCCTGCCATTGAAAGGATGCTTTCCCTCTTGTCTCATTCATATTATTGGTCCAAAATGGAGGATGGCATAGAAGCTTATGTGATGAGGTAAGGACGAGGGGGAGGGGGAGGGGGAGGGGGAGGGGGACGAGGACAGGGAGGGAGAGAGAGAGGTAGATTAGGATGTTAAAGGTTAAGGCTCAACTTGCTACAAGTTCGACTAGGGTTTGGAAGAAAATATTTAACCAAATCTAATGGTTCAATCTATTGCCTTATTTAACTTTAGCGTATTTTTAAATGATTTTAGTTGAAAGATTACTCCTTAGGTCTAAATATATGCTTTATTTATCTATAAATTGTGACTATTGCTAATACTTAAAAATATAGGATGAAATTGGTTGCAAATGAATGTGTTGATTTGAGGGGCATATAGCATGTAAATGCATTTGGCTTTTGTACATGGGTAATCCCCCTAGGTGCCTTTTTATATATATTACCTTTACCTATCCAAAAAAAATGAATGTGTTGATTTGAGAGAGCGAAGTAACATTCAGGGTGCTATATGCAAGTTGGATATTGCGAAAGCTAATGATCATGTGGGTTGGGTTTTCCTTATTTACATGTTGGAGAGGGTAGGCTTTGGTGCTACTTGGAGATATTGAATTGGTTTTTGTATGTCAACAATTAAATATTCAATTTTGGTTAATGGTTCAACTGAGGGGTTCTTTCAGAGTATAAGGAGTCGTTCGGCAAAGGGATCCTTTTTCTCCGCTTTTATTTTTCATAGTTATGGAAACTTTTAACAAACTAATTGATCGTGCAATATAGTTGTTAAAATCTCGATCTGGATTTTACGATCCTACGATTTTACAATCCGAAAATACCAAATCAATCCCAATCCCAATCCCATCAAAAACCCCTTAAGAGTAGAATCCTTACAAAATCCCTATAGTCATTAGTATCCCGACTTGACTCTCGATTTTACCGATCCTACAATATAATCATATAATATTATTCTTCCATGCATCTTTGATAAGTTACAGTTAAAGACCATAATAATATTATAAAACAAATACCAAAATTTATTTAAATATCCTAAGTGAGTCGATCATGTCAAAACTTTCTTAACATTTTGATCTTTTAATGACTCTTTTAATTTCCTTTAGACTAGACAAGTATTATACTAGTTAATTTAAGTCATTCAACTTCATATTATAACTAGCATGGGTATGATATGTCCATTTTTAAAAAAAAATCTTTAAAAATATTGCTTTAGGCTCTCTCTCTCTCTCTCTCTCTCTCTCTCTCTCACTCTCTCACACACACACACACAAATAGACAAACTCAATAAGCTTCTTTTGAACCAATTGATATCTTATCCCAAATAGATCCTAATGCTATTTTTTTTTCTTTGTCATAAGTTATGTTATAGAGCCCATAATGGCCATGTGGCCGGAATATTTTAAAATAAAAAAATTATTTTTATGTAAATTTAATATTTAATAAAATAATTAATCATTGATGAATGATGATTTATAAACTTCTTTTCCTTTTATAGTTTACATCTAATATTTTAATAGGCTATCTCAATTTAATGTTATATAAATAAACATTTGTTATATTTATGTACTAAAAAACATTAAGAGTAGTGAAAGTTTTTGTGCTCTAAATTTTTATTATAATTTTTTACTATGAGTTTTCAGATTGTTCATTATGTATTGTTAAGGATTCTTAAGAGAGAAAAAATATTAGTTCCTATTAATTTTCTTATGTTGTAGAAACTTACGATTTTCGATTCGATCCGATGATTTGATTTTGAGGAACCCCTCATCAATCCGTTCTAGGATCCTGATTTTAACAACCTTGTCGTGCAAAGACCATAGGTTTGTTGACTGGCTTTGAGGTTCGAAGGGATGCAGAGAATTAGCCCACCATTTCTATTAGGTCTGCTAGACTATGTTTGTATTAGCTAATCTGTGTTGACAAAACTATCTTGAGTTGTAATGCTACTAATTCCATGAGTCTAGTGTTCTCAAGCCTTGTGTTCACTCAAGCCTGCAAAGCATAATGATCAGATTTTTCTTCTTGCGGTGTTCACAATGGTAAGCAATTGGTTGCATTCAGATTGATCTAACACACACATATTGCATGCATTAAAAGATTTAAGCAATTTTATATTAAGTGTAAGTAAGTTGATGAATGATAATAGCTCAATTGGTTTCAATATTGTTACAATTGGTTTTGGTAAAGTTGGGCTATTATACTTCATTCAAACCTTGAGGACCTAGAGTTTCATTAGCATTCATTGGAACAAATCCCCATTCGTGCGAACGACAATTCCATAAACCAATTCGTTTGATTTCAATGGTCGAACAAATTTTCCAGTAAGTTTTCAAAAGTCATCCGTTCAAACAAACCAGTGTTTGTGCGAATGAATGACCATTCGTTCGAATGAATGTCACGATTTAGTAGTTTCCTAATTGAATTGTAACTGCATGTTTTAGGGTTTCACGATTTTGCGTAGAGGTTTTGGCTGCTACAATTGAGTTTATCTATCTTCTTCCAAAAGGTTATCTCCATACACATCATGTTCGCATAGATCAAACCATTGCACAAGAACCTTGAAATTCATGTTTTTCATTGTTCTTGGACTGCAAGCTTGTAGAGTTCAAGTTTGTGCAATCGGCAAAGTTCAAGACTATGTGAAGTTCGCAATTGTGTTTAGAGTTTGCTACTCATGAATTTCGAAGCGGACAGATTCTCTTGGAGAGTACTTGAGAATTTAAGTTTGAGAAGATACAAATTGGTAACAAGGCTTGAGGGACTAAGTCGTCGTTTGTACAAAGTCTGAAATCATCAAACCTCTTTTAGTGGATTCACATCTAGGTCAGACCTCCGGGGTTTTCTAAAACAGATACAATTGATCTGTGGCAGTTTCCTTGTCAACAAGTTTGGTGCACTATCTGTATCTCTTACTATTACTTTTTAATTATTGCTAGAGTTAATTATTGTATGCCACTGAATTTGATTGCACTCACTAGAACCTTAATCCTCACATAATTAAAGTGATAATTCTAATCTCTTCGAAACAAATTTAAAATTGGACAAGATAGTTTTTAATTTTCCATATAGACCTATTCACCCCCCCCCCCCTTTTTAGGTCTATTACTTGACATCTAGATACACATTGGGGCTTTCGATTTCTCATTTGTTCTTTGTTGATGATATGATCCTTTTTTGTGGGGCAGAGATAAAGCATTTGCGATATTTGAGATGTGTTGTGTTATGTTTTGAAGTGGTGTACAGCCTTGATGTGAATTTGGTAAAAGTGAGTTGATCTGCACACGAGATTCAAGATGTGGCAAATTTGATTGATTCTGGGTTGTACAATGGGTTCTTTTCCAACAAAATACTTGGGCCTTCCTTTGGGTCTTCATACAAGCCAAAAGCGGTTTGGAATAGTATGGTGGAGAGGTTCCAAAAATAGTTAATAGGTTAGAAAAGGCAGTATCTATCAAAAGGATATAGGTTAACTCTTATCATAAGTACATTGGCAAACTTTCCTATGTTTGTTATGTTATTGTTTACTCTGCCAGCATCGGTGGAGATAACATCTGAGCGTCTTCAATGGGATTTCTTGTGAGAACCACTTGGAGATGGACAAAAAATACATTTGGTGAGTTAGAATAGGATTTGTTAGTTTTTAGGGATGGGGGATCTTTGGATTAAAAACTCAAGGGTATTTTATCAGGCATTACTAGGGAAGTGGTTGTGAAGGTTTGCTACAGAGGGTGAGTTGTTGTGGAGACGGGTAATTGAGAGTATGGGTATGAGTGGGGAGGGTGGACTTCAAGGAAGATAGAGCATTCTTATGGGGTGAGCACATGGAAGGGCATTAGGAAAGTTTGGAGAAAGTTTTTCATGCCTATTGATTTTGTGATGGGAACAGGATAGGGTTCTGTTTTGGCTTGATTGATGACGTGGGGATGTTATTCTTCATGTTCATTTTTGGGCTTGTTTCTTTCTTCTTTTTCTTTTTTTTTAATAGGTTGGCTTGTTTCAATTTTGGCTGATTTGTTGAGTTTGATGTATGGCTGTAGACTTGTAGGCCTAGGGTGGGTGAAGCAGATGCATCAACTGAAGGTTGAATAGTGCTGGTTTTTTCACTGTTCAATCCTGTTCCTTTGGGGGGTATGACTTAAAGGTTTCCTTTCAAGAATGTTTGTAAGACAAAGGCCCCTTTTTTAAGTGACATTTTTTGCATGGACTACTCTGCTTTGGATGCAATGGGTTTTGTTTGACTAATAGGCGTTGCACGTGCCATTTACAGGAGGAATCTGTAAATCATCTATTTTTGCATTACTCAGTGGCTAAAGAGTTGTGGAGCTTGCTTCTTACATTATTTGGTGTGCATTGGGTTATGCCACGAACTGTTATGGATCTTTTGGTATGTTGGAGAAGAAGTTAACATTTTAGGTTAGGCCAGTGGGTGTAGATCACAGACTTTCTCTGTCTTTCATGGTGTGTGTGGAGGAGGGAGAGAAATTCGGACAATTTTTTAGGGGAAGGATGAGTCCATCATTGAGCATAAAGGATTGCATCTGAATTCATTGCATTTTTGGATTGTTCAGCTTTACACGATGTATGTTGCTTCTTTTGTTGATATTTTGAGTGATATGCATCTATTGTAGTGAGTTGAGAGAAAGAAGAAGAAGAAGAAGAAAAAGAAGAAGCCCAGTTAAAAGTGAATTTTAGTACAAATTTGAAACAGATAAAGAAATTCTGAAATCATATGATCCAGGCAACCACTAACTAGGCGATTAGGACCCTAGTTGCCTAGGCGAAAATTTGACAATTATGTGCAAAAACGTAAAGGACAATTCAGGAAGAGCAAAGAATATGAGATTTGAGCACAAAGAACAGAAGGCAGCATTCTGCCCAAGACTTCTATGCCATAGACATTCTAAAAAACAGAGTCAGAAAACCATCCAACAAATATCTATTCTTTCACTAAACAACACCATTTTGTTGCAGTGCAAGGTGCACAGTAGCTTCTAGAAGTTTATTTTTGATATACCTGAATCGGTATCAAATTGTAAGACATGAACACAGGTACACATCTGTGCAATTGCATTACAAACTCCCTGAATAATTGGGAGACAGAGATTCTGAGTAACTCATTTGGGAACTATCATCTACAAAATCAGTTTTTCAGCTCCTCGTATATGAGATTATTATAAACCCCCAAAAAAATTATAATAAAAAAAAATAGTCAAATTAGATTTTTTTCAGTGGTACAAAATCAAATTAAGATTTAAGAGACTCAAATCCTATAAAGTTAGTAGACTTATGTCAGGAAATGGGTCTACACCGTACCCATTTCACTTCACAGACGTACAATTATGCGGTGTCTACACATCTACAAACCAGTTTGTAACTAAAGCACACATGTAGATTGACACATTTGTGGGTATGGGAGTTTGTATACGTGTGTGTGTGTGTGTGTGTGTGTGTGGAGAGAGAGAGAGAAGGGGGGAGGTTAGGAAGACTAACAGCCATCATGGAGTAGACCCACTGGTGGCGGCTCTCAGCATTGATACCCACGACAGTTCGTCTGGGACTTCGCAGTATGGTGAAGAGAAGCCAAAGGTGGTATAGACCGAACACCATCATGCCTAGCGGTACCAGTACATAATCAAGCTTCTGTTCCTCCATCGACGCCTTTCAGCAATCACCTCTCTCTCTCCCTAAAATTCTCTCTAGAATTCTAACATCTGTCGTCAGACAAATGGCCATGGAAGATATGAAAGACATAGGGAAGCCAAAACAATTTGCGGAGAGCGGGGCCAGGGACAAGATTACCGACTAGAAATTGACATGCGACAAGACAAAAACCATACAAATTCCGTTTTATACCCATGTAATCTAAATTATTGTATACGAATAGGGCTGTATAAGTATAAAAGTGAGGGTGGACGGTGGATGAGTTGATTTAGTTTGTAAAAATTTGATATCACTTTAAAAAAAAAAAAAAAAGGGGTACAAAAATAAAAGACTTCAATTAAAGTGAATCTCGCCTCACCTTTTTTTTCATATTGTCTCTTTAGCTGGTAGTAATTAAGAAAGAGTAATATAGTCCATTGATAAAATATAAAAGCAACTCCGACAGTGGATGACCTTGGAGAGCATTTACTCTAATTATCAATTTAGTTCTAAATATTACATTATTCATTTTCGAAGAGATGGTTTATTTTTGTATTTATTTTAGATTCGGTCATGAATAATAATTAAGTAGATATAAATATAAATTTCAAGCGGAAGAAAATCCAAAAATTAGTTAGGATACAAAGAAAGAGATAAATTAATGATAATAGGGAAAAAAAAAAAAGATAAAAATATATTAAAATATCAAATAGATATTCTTTTTAGATATTATTATTAGAGTGATATATAATGTTGAAAGTCATTGATATATACATGAATACTAAGCAGCACCAAAATGAGTTTTTGGGTCCAAGAATGAATTCTCCTCTTGAACTTGCTGTAATGACCTCCCTAAATTTTCTAATAATTACAATTTTTTTATTTTACTAATTATACTATCTTCTTTGTTAAACATGTTAGTCTGACACCATAATAATAGTAATTTTACAAAATTGTTTTCATTTATTTATTAAATTCTTTTGCCAAAATGATATAACTATATGTACAAATTTGTCAGTTTAAAAAAAATCAAATTAGTAAAAAAATCTCTATTAGCAAGTGTTTGTCACGTAGGAGAATATATGATAAATTATTAAATCATAGAGGAAATTAATATAATTAGTTAAACGAATAATGTTGTTTACAATTATAAAAAATAATAAGAAAGACGTCCATTCGGGCGTAGCGCAGTTGGTAAGGAATAAGAGCATTGCGACATTAGCCAGGGTTTGACTTTCTCCCGCTTCGCAAAGTTTGCAATTTACTTGATGCACAGAATTAATGAATTGTTTGGTACACCCGAGATTTACTTTTTAGAGATAGCACTAGGTTGAAAGCCAAGGCTGCCGGTAAGTTGCGTCCTTATGAGGGATCCCTGTTAACACAAAAAAAAAAAAAACAAGAAAGACGGAGTAATTTATCTAACATTTTATGTTTTACGAATATTGGAAAGAAAATAAAATAACAAAACAATGAATTTCTTCTTATTTAATTTAAAAGGTAGTTGAAAAAAAGAAGAAAACTACCATGAAAGTTAAATTGTTTTTCTTGTTCGTCCTTGTAATTTTTCTCTCTTTATGATAACTAAATAAGAAAAAAAAAGACTTATTTCTACTTTTTCTTTTCTTTTTTTCTCACAAAAACTGTAAATGAAACAAAATGTGAATAAAAAAAATGAAAAGAAAAGGCAAAAACAAAAGCAAGAATTAAACATGGTTTAAAAATTAAGTGAGAAATTGGGATTATCCAAAGGAAAAACTTAAGTGGAAATGTTGTCATAGGAAATTTATCATATTTATATTATTCTAATTAGGGGTGCACAAAAAATCGATAACCGTAAACTCGAACCAACCCAAATCGAATCCGAACCGAATGGGTTCGGTTGAGTCGGTTTTAAAGATAGTTTAAGTTTAGTCGGTTCTACAACTGCAATTTTCGAGTTAATTTCGGTTTAAAATTTTGGATAAATCAACGTAACCCAACCCAAGAACCGAAATCCAAATAAAAAATATTTTTAAAAAAATTAAGAAAATTATATATATAGTGGGATTTACAAGTACTATATTTGCGTGTATATATATATATATATATTATACATTTATGACATTAATATATTATATATATATATATATACATATATATATATATAATATTTCATAATCTAGTTGTTGTGTGTGGATTCACGATCAATATCTTTATCTCGTTATTGACAAACAATCAATTACCATTATTTTATAATAAAATACATAATATATGCGTACATATATATATATATAACTTGCTATATATAATGTGTATAACATACATACATATAAAAATTGTTGTATATAATATATATATAACATATATACATATACATATATATGTAACCTGTTGTATATATAAATTCATATAATCTTATATAATATATATATATATAACTTGTTATATACATACATATACTTATATATATAATATATATATAATTTGTTTTATATATATATATATACTTATATATATAATCTGTTATATATAACATATATACAAACAAACAAACATACATACATATATATATATATGTAACTTGTATATATAAATTCATATAATCTTACATAATATATATAACCTGTTATATACATATATATATATATATACTTATATGTATATATATATATAAAAAAACCTGTTGTGTATATATAATAGATAACCTATTATATATAAACATATATATATAATCTGCTATATATATAATATATAACCTATTGTATATAAAATATATATAATATATATAACATATATACATACATATAATTGGAATCGGAACTAAATTTTTATAGAGAGAAACAAATAGTAGATTTAGTATTACAGGAAGAACCGAAACCAACCCGACCTGACCCTAATATTTTTGTGTTGGGTCGGTTCGGTTCTATCATTGTTGCAGTTCGGTTCCGGTTCTTATTTTTTAGAACCGTTCAAAGTCAGGTCGATTCCGATTCTTCTATAACCCAACCCAATCCGGCCCATGTGCACCCCTAATTCTAATTATGCACTAGTATTTGTAATAATGTAAAATCTGTCATATGGAAGGAGTTCGAAAAAATTCAAAAAAAGAAAAATTGTGAAAACAAGAGGTTCCATAAATTTTATTGTCATAATCATGAATACATTTTTTATGACCAACTACATATTCATAAAATTATATATGTACCAGGTAGCTCAACTAGAAAAAATTCTCCTCTAATTCGAGTGGTCGAGGGGCCACTCACTTGCAATATTAAAAACTGTGTTGCGAAAGTTCATAGGGCCAGAGTAGTTCACGTTTGTACTTCTTTCACAAAACGGGTAGTTCCGATCTGATACCAAAAAAAAAAAAAATACGAAAAACTTAATTTGCGAGAACTCAGTATTTTGAGAGGGGAAATTTTTATCCACACTTAATCACATTTGGAAAGCCAAGTTAGAATTTTAACTTTTCAAATTAAGTATAAATGCCAAATATCTACAATTAAAAAATCTTGACTAGTAATAAGTTCGAAATTTTGGCGTAGTTTTTATCTTTACATGGTTGTTATGTGCGGTAAATTAATAAAAACAATATCACAATTTTAATTTATCATGAAAATAATCACATAAATATTATGTTATTATTTAATTTTGACTATAAAATAAAATTAAAATAAAAGGCACATTAAATTGTATATGTAAGGAATTATAATTAATATAGGTATCTGAATATTTGAAAAGTTACAACTATATATTTGAAACTTATAGTATTGTCCAAATAGCAACGGAATCGGACAAGTCTTACAAAAAGGTTGACATAGTGCTTATCTTTACATAAAGTATGAATTCACCTTTTGTTCCAAGTTCAGACCATTTGAATTCCTCTCTTTTCAAAAGCCAGTTTAATTACCCACTGAATAAGCTTTGGCTGCCATAGATTCATGACTTACCATGGGTTATATATATTAATCCTTTTAGCCATGTTCTCCGACTGGACTTCTTATCCTTTTTTTTTTCTGTTACTTTATGTTTTCTTTATGGATTGTATTGTAACAGTACAATTGGATTGGGTTATAAAATCAAATATGTGGTAGATAACTTGTTTGCACTTGGAGTCCGTTATATTTTAACGAAGTGTATATTATAAATCTTTTTCTATCTGTAATTGTGTTTTAATATTATCATGGATGGGTCATTAAAATTTCTCAATCATAACTTAATTAAATAATCAATGTTCAATTACGTTCCTCGAATTATATTGTTGAATTTGAAGCACTACAAGCCAATATATCTATATGTATGTATATATATATATATATTTATTTATTTAAAGCAACAAAAGTACTTATGTAGACTTAGTTCGAGTCTCTTTTGCTTCCATCATTGACAATTATATTTAACTGATTCATAATATTTCTTTACCAATTTATAAAAAATATATATCTATATCACACGGTAATAAAACAACTAGTTGTACATGAATAATGTTACATAATATTATACACTAGACCGTTTACTAGTCAATTCAAACTTCACTCAATGGCCAGTCTTATTGGTGGGACGCTCAACTGACTTGTTATCTTAAACACTAATAAGCAGTCAAGATTTCATATACATATAGGTTGTAACGCTGGGAGGATACAGAGGTAATGAGTTTAGAACTTATTACCTTCTTTCATAAATTTAGAACTTATTACCTTTTTCTTAAGCTATCGATTTCAGAATAAAGAAACTAAGTTATACATGGAAACTATTATTTACAAATATCTTCAAATCTCTACTTTTATGATTCCTAATCCTACTCAACTTAAGAGATCTATAGTATACAAATAAGGCCATAAATTATGCTTTCAATTTATGTTCAATTCGTCTCTTGAATTACTATTTTGATTTCTTTACTGACTTTGTCATTGAAGCGGCTACCATTGGAGCCTTCCTGGTGACCTTTTAATCTCATGTTCTTAACATGAAGTTTGGGATAAGAAGCCTTCAGACCAGAAAAGAGCAATATCAGTTTGGCACCGTTTATACGAGCGAGGATCATTCTCATTAACTTACATTGGAAACTAAGCTTCTTTTCTTAAAAAAAATAATGGCTTCCAACCTTCGTCCTAGAAAGAACTCTCAAAACTCTCAAAATTAGCCTCTTGCTGGAAGAAAAAGGGGACAAACACTTGTTCATTTGCAACAGCAACTTAATCAGATTCAACGGCAGTCCAATCAGATGCAGGAACAACTCACAGCCATCTCACATGCTCTAGCTTTGCTGGCTCAGAACCAGCGGAACAATCATCCTTCTTCACGGAGGACCTCACGCTCCTGCCACCACCACTGGCGGAGGATCCCACAATGAGAAGTTACCTAATGTGCAGCCGGTATACCCCCATGGTACCGTCCATATGGGAACTGATCCTCAATCGTCAATAACTATGGGAAGAGGAATATCGACATTCTATCCTGCCGTCCATTACCAGAGCAAGATGAGAATACCAATCCCAATGGTCTCTAGAGCCAATCCAGCACAACAATGACTTTAGGCTCCTGAGGTCCCAAGTCCACCAGTCTTAGGGGAGTAGCATCCTTCTGCTACTACCAGACAAACTCTCCCCTGTGAATTTAAGACCCGGAAGCATGGGACAAGATCAACAACGGGTACCGATCGCATAATAAATCCTACCCAAAGCCCTTTAGAGGGTAGAGGAGATAGCGGACTCTCAAGATTAGACGATCTCAACTAAGGGATTTCACTCCCTTTAGAATAAGACAAGCTGAGTAAACTGCTCAGTAGGACCTCCACATTGTTCACCTCTGCCATAATAACAGAGAAACTACCCAAGAAATTTGTTGTCCCAAAATTCACTTTCTATGATGGGTCTGAGGACCCAGGGGACCACATATCTCATTATCAGCAAACAATGGCCCTGCACGAGGCTACAGATACCTTCATGTGTCGAACTTTTGTCACTAACCTAAAGGGTACCCCTTAAATGGTTTCATAATCTTCCCCAAAAATCAGCTAGCAACTTTTATGAGCTCAACATGCTATTCCTTGACATTTTCTTAATAAGTAGAAAATTGAGAAAAGGGCCAGAGTTCTTATTGACTATAACGTAAGCAAATGGGGAATCACTTCGGGAGTACACAGCTCGTTTCAATACAAAACTCATAGAGATAACCAACTAACCAACTGTAGTTCGAGTTTCCTAGTGGTCACCCTCACTTCAGGCATTGGGCCTGGACACTTTCAGGATTCCCTAACCAAGAATCCCTCTGTCGATATAACATCACTCATGGAGAGAGCAGGAAAATATATTAACCTTGAAGATACGAAAGTCTCCTCATGAAAAGTTAAAAAACAAGCTCAAAAAACGAGCAAGTTCAGAAGAGGAATAACAGTACCAATAAAAAAATGACCAGGAGTTCCAATAAGATAACAACACTAAGAGTCCAGAACAACTCTAACTTTGGAAGGTATCCTATTAAACGTTTTTCTTACCCATATACTCCAACAAGTCTAAACAAGTGAAAACCTGAGGTAGCCAGAACCACTAAAAAGCCACCCCGACTCGAGGAATCGAAACAAATATTGTGACTTTATAAAGAACAGGGACACACGACCGAGGAGTGCAGAGCTCTGAAGCAAAAGATAGAGCATCTCATTAGGAGATGATGGCTAAGAGAGTTCATCCGCCAAGACGGGAAACAGAACCCCCGTGACAAAAGACCCCCTCAAAGGAGGCTTGAGTAAAGGGAAGTTCGAAATGATCAACAATAACAAAATAATCGAGTCATCGTTGTGCTCCATGCTGATAATGTGATGACATAGATGTCTAACAAGGCTAGAAAAAGATATACTCAGGAAGCAAGGGCAGAGCTGTCATCCAGATCTCAATAATTAAGAAAAAGATAAAGTCGAAACCTCAAATATAGTTCTCTAAACTGGACTTTATTGGGATACATTATCCCCACAACGATGCCCTTGTCATCTCACTCAAAATTGCTAATTTTGAGATCGGAAGGGTCCTTGTGGACATTGGGAGCTCTACCAACGTGTTATTCTATGAATCTCCACTCTAAAGACATCAGAGTTATCGTTCCTGTCATGGCAAGATTCAATGGTAACCTCAATTTCCCAATGGGCAGAATTGATCACAGTAGGAAAATGAGATGAACAGAAGACCCTGATGTCTGAATTCATGGTCTTAGATGACAAATCTCCTTTTAATGTCATTATTGGGAGACCCTAGATCTACTAGATGGGGGCAGTTACTTCAACCCTACATTAGTACCTAAAATATGTCCACAGAAACAAACTTTTCACCATTAAAAGCTGCCAGCCCACTGCCCGGGAATGTCATGCCCTCACACTTAAAGAAAGACCTTCCAAATAGCAATTATAGTATCCTCATAAAGAACAGAACTCTCCCCCTCCAAAGATTCATAAGGCCAAAGAATACCCTTCTGAGATTAATAAGCCACTAAGTCTAAGAGGAAGGGACAACGTGGTCAAACCAATGGAAGAGCTCATCAAAGTGTTCGTCAGCACTGAAGTAAAAGAAAAATACTTATACATTGGCTCAACTCTATCTCCTTCTGAGCAAGAGGAGATTGTTAAATTCTTGAAAGCTAATCTTTCGGTGTTTGCTTGGGAGACCAGAGATATGGAGGGAATAACTCCTAACTTCATTTCTCACAAGCTGATGACAGATCTGTTCGTTAGATCATCCTCTAATAAGACAGAAGAGGAAGACATTTTCCCCAAAGCATCACAAGATCATCAACGAACAAGTCTAGAGGTTGTTTGATGCTGGAATGATAAGGGAGATGTTCTACCCTGAATGACTTGCCAATACGGTCCTTGCAAAAAAGAAAAATGGCAAATAGAGAGTCTACGTCAACTATACCGATCTCAATAAAGCTTGTCCTAAAGATAACTTTGCTCTACCCAGAATTAATCAACTCATTGATGCTACAGCAGGTCACGAGCTCATGAACTTCATGGACGCTTACTCCGGCTACAATCAAATCCAAATGTATCCTTCAGATCAAGAGAAAACAACCTTCATATTAGAACGAGGTCTTTATTGTTATAGAGTGATGTCGTCCGGTTTGAAGAATACTGGAGCCACATATTAGAGGCTTGTAAACAAAATGTTCGGCCTCTAGATCGGAGATATAATGGAAGTCTACATTGATGATATACTCGTCAAAAGTGTTTAGAAGGCTGACTATATCTAGCACTTAGCTCAAACATTTGACATCCTAAAAAAGCACAAAATGAAACTTAACCCATCAAAGTGTACCTTTGGGATTACAGAGGGAAAATTCTTAGGTTTTTTGGTTTTCCAAAGAGGAATTGAAGCAGATCCTACACAGATCAAGACTCTGATTGAACTTGAGTCCCACAAAACTAAGAAAGATATCTAGGGGCTAAATTGAAGGATAGCAGCACTGAATAAGTTCATCTCTAAATCTACAGATCGGTGCCTCCCGTTCTTTAAAGCTTTGAGGGGGAGTAAAGCCCTATAGTGGACCTCTGAATGTGAAGAAACCTTCTAAAAACTCAAGAAATACTTAGCCTCTCTAGACCTTCTTTCAAAACCAGTGTTTGGGGAAAAACTACTCATATATTTAGCCGTGTTAGAAAGTTTCCTCAGCTCTACGTTAATTAGGAAAGATAAAAAAGTTTAGAGGCCTATCTTCAATGTTAATAAAGTACTTTTGGACACCGAGATAAGATATTCTGAGATTGAAAACTGGCTTTAGTCTTGGTGATATCTGCTCAGAAGCTCAGACCATACTTTCAAGCTCATCCTATCATAATCCCCACATCCTATCTTCTAAAATTAGTCCTGCACAAACCTGAAGTTTCGGGATGACTGGTGAAATGGTCAATGGAACTAGGAGAGTTTGACATATCTTACGTTCCATAAACTGGCTATCAAAACTCAAGCATTAGCCGATTTCATAGCTAAATTCACTGGAACGTGGCATTCAAAAACCCAAACCATTATAGACACTTCGGTATGGTTACTTTACACTGATGGTTCATCTACAAATAATGGCTCTCGAGTAGGTATAACACTTCAGTCCCCTGATGGGATCATAAATAAAAAAGTCATTAACTTGAAATTCAGAGCCTCGAACAACGAAGCTGAGTATGAAACACTTATCCTTATATTAAAATTAGCTTTGGAATGTGAAACTATAAACCTCGACGCATTTTCTGACTCTCAGCTTGTAGTCAGTCAAGTGTTAGGAGAATATTCCACCAAAGATAACAGAATGGCTAGGTATTCAGAGCTGGTGGAATCACTAAAGAAATATTTCCACAAATTCATTATTTCGAAGATTGAAAGAAATCAAAACACAAGGGCGGACGTACTAGCAAATATAGCCTCTCATTTTAGGCCAGAAAAAGATTCTATGATAAAAACCTTCTATCAATTGAAAGCTAGCATTGAGGCACTACGAACTCTCCAAATTTCAGAACAATCTCTTAATTGGATAACTCCTATTATCAAATTCCTAACATAAGGATACTTTCAAAAGATAAAACCAGGCCATAAGAATCCGAATCAAGGCAACTCGATATTTGATCCTTAAATAAAAACTTTACCAAAGGTCTTATACACAGCCCCTTCTACGGTGCTGAACTCCAAAAGAGGCCCACTACGTTCTATCAAAAATACACGAGGGGATATGTGGCAACCATAATGGCGAAAGAACCATAGCCCACCAAGTATTAACTCAGGGCTACTACTGGCTCAGTATGCTAAAGCAAGCTAAGGAATATGTTCGGAAGTGTGACAAATGTCAGCATTTTTCTTCTTACCAACATCAGCCTCAGCATGAACTCATCTCTATTGCAAGTCATTGGCCCTTAGCCCAATGGGGAACGAACATCGTAAGGCCATTGCCAAAAACCCCTCAAAATAGAAGAATTACTAGTCGCCATTGATCACTTCTCTAAGTAGGCAGAAGCTAAACCACTGACCCAAATCACAGAGGTAGAAGTAAAGAACTTCACTTGGAAGAACGTTGTATGCAAGTTCGGCATACCCAGAGTCATTATTTTAGACAATGGGACACAGTTGGTATTTGGAAAGTTTTGTGAAAACCTCTATATTAGCCACCACTTATCTTCTCCAGGGCATACTCAAGCTAATAGGCAAGCCGATGTCATCAACCATACTATTCTTGAGGCTATAAAGAGAAAGTTGGAAGAAGACAAGGGAATATGGGTCGAAAAGCTCCTTGAGGTGTTCTAGGCTTACCGAACTACTAAAAAAATACTTCTTATGGAAACACCATTCTCACTTGCCTATGGCATCGAGGAAATCATTCCTATCAAGATTGGTATGTAACCTTTAAAATAGACCTCTTTGACCAAGAGACCAATGGCCAACAACTCGTAAAAAATCTAGACCTTTTAGAAGAAAGACGCAAGCAAGTTCGGATCGGGACTGAAGCCTACTAGCAGAGAATGGAAAAATATTTCAACAGAGGGTTAAAATCCGTTAACTTTCAACTCGGAGACCTCGTCCTAAGGAGAGTGTTCTCAAACACTAAGATCCTACCATGGGTAAGCTCTCCTCTAACTGGGAAGGGCCCTACAAAGTGACCAAGATTGTTAGACCTATGAATTATTGGTTGGAAGATTTAACTGGGAAGTCTGTACCAAAGCCTTGAAATATTGAGCATTTATTTCAAGCATCTACGCAAGTATCATTAATAAAGAATTCTTTATTTTTTATTCATTTGAAATGCTTACCATCAATGTATAAACCCCTAAAAACCTTTTATTCACTACAAGTGTTACATATCTGGTCCATTTTATCAATGTACAGATCCCTAAAAACATTGTATTCACTACAAGTGTTACAGGTCTGGTCCATTTTATCAATGTATAGACCCCTTAAAATCTTGTATTCACTACAAGTGTTACAGGTCTAGTCCATTTCACTAATGTACAGACCTCTAAAAACCTTGTATTCACTATAAGTGTCACAAGTCTGGTCAATTTTATTAATGTACAGACCCCAAAAAATCTTGTATTCACTACGAGTGTTACAAGTCTAGTCCATTTCACCAATGTACAAACCCTTAAAAACCTTGTATTCACTACAAGTGTTACAAGTTTGGTCCATTTTATTAATGTACAGGCCTCTAAAAACCATGTATTCACTACAAGTGTTATAGGTCTGATCCATTTTATTCATACACAGACCTCTAAAAACCTTGTATTCACTACGAGTGTTACAGGTCTAATCCATTTTGTCAATGTACAAATCCCTAAAAACCTTTTATTCACTACGAGTGTTACAGGTTTGGTCCATTTTATCAATGTACAGACCCTTAAAAACCTTATATTCACTACAAGTGTTACAGGTCTGGTCCATTTCACTGATGTACAGACCCTTAAAAACCTTGTATTCATTATAAGCGTTATAGGTCTGGTCCATTTTATTAATGTACAGACTCCTAAAAACCTTCTATTCACTACGAGTGTTACAGGTCTGGTCTATTTCACGAATATACAGACCCTTAAAAACCTTGTATTCATTAGAAGTGTTATAAATCTGGTCCATTTTATCAATGTACAGGCTCTTAAAAACCTTGTATTCACTATGAGTGTTATAGGTCATTTCCATTTTATCAATGTACAGACCCCTAAAAACCTTATATTCACTACAAGTGTTACAAGTTTGGTCCATTTTATCAATATATAGACCCCTATAAACTTTGTATTCAGTACAAGTGTTACGGGTCTGGTCCATTTTTTCACTATACAAACCTCTAAAAAACTTTGTATTATTTACACGTGTTGCAGGTCTGTATATTCTTTTTTATCGATACGTAGAAGCCTAAAAGACCTTATTTTTAAGTGTTATGGGTCTATATATTCTATTGTTTAGACCTCTGAAATGCCTTAAGAGTACTTTGAAATCCTTAGACAGCTTATATTTTTATGTTGGTCTGAATATTAAAGAAATTGTCTCAAAGATAGAAATAACACGAAGATATTAAACTAGACACAAGTTCTGAAGTAACGAAAATTTTATATATTAAAAGCCCAAAAATGGGAAAGTTACAAAGACAAAAGAGCAAAAAGGGAAAAAGTACAAAAACTCTATAGATCTACTCTACTCTAGGCTCAGCAGTCTCTAGGAGCACAACTTTAAGGAGCTCTTCTTCATCATCGACATCCAGAGTATCTACCTCGACCTAGGAGACCAAAATGTCATTCACCCCAGTCAGGTCTGGATGCATCTTTTGGAGCTTTTTCTTGAAGGTTCGGTATCCATGCTCAATGTGCTCGTCACCTAGCTCCTAGACCTCCGCCTTCAGGTCAATCTGAGCTCTAACAGCTTCGATGCTATCTTAATGCTTCTTGGCAGAAGCAGCCTCGAAGTCTGTAAATTTTTACCCAAGACCCTCTAGTTCAGTAACCAGAGCGTCTCTTCCAGACTATAGAATGAAGTAAGAGTTAGCGACTTCCTTCAGCAGCGGACTACTGCCGACTGCACAGTCCCGAGCTAGAACCTTGTTTCATCAAGCTCTGACTATCTTCTGGAAGAATAAAAAACTCACCCTCATATGGATAGCCATCAGATCTTTGACTATCTTCTGGGGCTTCAACCTAGAGAATTTGCTTGGGCCTGTTATCCAAGAATCCTTATAAGCCTTCTTCACGGCACTTGCACTAGAGTCCTCAAGGTCTGAAGGGGTAACAATCGTCTTACCTTTCCCCCTCTTCCTTTTTGGCACAATAGGGACCGGGGGCAAAAGGGCCCCTCTGAGCTAGAGTATGATCCAACTTCTCTGAGACTGTTCGTTTAGGGGAGTCAAAATTAGCCTCCTCCTCATTTCTAGAGGATGGGGGCTCAACAAGGGATGAAATCTCCAAGACCTTTTTCTTCTTCCATGGCACCCATCTAGAGAGCAACGACTTCTTCAGACTCTAACTCCGATCCTTCACCAGTCCCACATTCATTAGGTTTTTGGTGTAAAGATGGCCTTGTGAGAACGGTTGTTGTTCTGGGGGAGTTTCTTTTACTTCTTCTAAAGATCAACAATAAAAATTGACCTCTTCCAAGCCTTATTGTCTACACTAAAATACAAAACAAAGATAAATTAGGCCCACAAACAAAAAAATATAAAAGGCAAGTTGTGAAAAAGACAGGGGGCTCACCCTTAATACCAGTCCTACGTAGGAAGGTTGAAGCCCGATTCTCAAGATTTTTGAACTCCCAACCTCCTTTTACATAAAAGTACCACTTTTTTCAAGTCTTGTTGTAGTGGGTACAGAGGAGAGGGGTTTGAACCCCTTGTCAAAAGACATAAAAAACATGTCTTCTGACCTAAGGTACTTCATGTCCATATTGCTCATAATCAGTGGAATGTCTACTTCAACGTCATTTAAATGGCCTAAGATTATAAAACCTAGCAATTTCCTCCAGCTATTTATATTCAAATCAGTTAGGCATATGTTAAACCAACTAAAAAATTTCCTAATGATACAGTGAAAGGGAAAGAGAACTCCTATCTCAAACCATTCAAGGTAAGCACAGATCTCACCATCTTGGATGTTTGAGAGGCGGTCTATAGGCTCGGGTATTCTACAGGACACGCTATCAGGGAATTCAAAAGTAGCCTTCAGAGCATCTACCATGCTTTAAGTAATGGCGCTTTCACCCTCTTTCCTTTTATGGGTTTTTCCAGAAGTTTCCCCACCTTTGTTCTCTACTATTTTTACCTCAGAACTAGAGGTCGAACTACCAATAGGCTTATTTTGTATGTTTTTTTTATAAGCTGCTAACTACTAAATTTACTTCTACTTGGTCATCTACTCCTTGAGGGTCTACGATTTCGTGACCAATGCTTGACTGGGCGTCAAAGGCAAACATTGTCTAAACAAAAAATGAAGAAGAGTAGAAGAAAGAGGAGAAAAGATGAAGAGAATTCAAGAAGTGTTATTAAAATTGAACCTAACCATAACTTTAATCAGAGGTGATTTTTCTGGCACATTGAAGTTCACCTCACTCGAAGATCTCTCTCACTGTTGAAATGCTCAAAATATAAAAGTGTTGAAAGGGGGAGCAGTGGTGTGTTGCCCCCATTTTTATAGAAATCTCAACACTTTTGAGGTGTCGCTTCTGAACCAACATGACGGTTGGGGCAATGATGGCCTCGTAACCCTAACCGATAACTAACGCAATAAATGTCACATCATACGACTGTCTCCTTGAAATACAAAATGACACATTTATGATAGACACATGTATAACGTCTCAGAAACCCTAACCTAAGCTCTGAGTATGCTATAGAAATAAGGCACAGGAGGGGGGGAAAGTAGCTAATATACCATAATTTGATTATCGTATTCAGGACGTGACACGTGTCTATAATGAGCTCTTCAAGGGTACATTTCATGAAGGATGTTATTTCATCCAAGTCAGCCAAGGAAAGAGGATTTAGAGGTAATCGGTTTAGAACTTATCACCGTCTTTCATAGGCTACCGACCTTAGAATAAAGAAACCGAGTTATACATGAAAACTACTATCTATGGATATCCTCAAATCCTTACTTTTATGGTTCCTAATCCTACTCAATTGAGGAGATCTACAACCTATAAATAAGGTCATAAGGTACACTTTTAATTTATGTTCAATTCGTCTCTTGAATTACTGTTTTGATTTCTTTACTGACTCTGTCATCGGAGCGGCTACCACCAGAACCTTCCTTATGACCCTTTGATTTCAAGTTTTTGACAGAAAGTTCGGGAGAAGAAGCCTTCAAACTAGAAAAGAATAACATCAGTAACTACCAACTTGGTGGATAAACCTTAACTACATGTTGAGGCGGTGAGCAAAGTTTCTTTCAAGAGAGATATCAATATTAGAGAGGTGTGAGTGAAAGAATTTTCTAAAGATAGAGTCGGTGTTTGTTAGAATTTTAACCAAAAATAAAATAATGAATTGGGTGTTTAGTAAAATAATGATTTTTAATTTTTTGGATTGTATAAATTTAGGTGTTACAACACTTTTTATTATCCAACTAAATAGTGATTTATTAAATCTATTATTCTTATTGATTAAAATATTGACTTGAACCATGAGTTACAATATATATTTTATGACTAAGTTAATATGGGCTTAATGAGTTACAAACTTCAAGGGTTTCTATATGCTATATATAAGAGATATTTTAGCCCATTTTGGTGGAGACATCTAGAGTAATGTGATTGTGAGGAAAACCAAAATTTTAAAGAATTTTAATCTCTCTATTCTTCTACTCTCTTTCATCTATTTGGCTTATTGAGTTTTATAGGCAATGCAATACAAGACTCTAACACCCGCCTTCTGAGGACATGCCTTATAAATGGCATATATTGTGAGCTTTATGAGTTGTAACTTAGAGTCGTCAGTGACTAACAACACCTACATGTGATGAGGCACTACGGCTTTAGGACAACGCTTAGCATGCCACTCGTTGACTCATACCTAAGTTTTCTAATCTTATTTTCTATCTAAATCTCTAGATTATTTTTGTTTAATTTCTCAATTCAATTGGTGATTTAAGGTGTTATATATTTTATATAATAATTGTGTAATTATCATAAAATTCTCCAACAATGTTGTCTTTCTTAACACTCCTGCTCATCATTGACTCTCTCAACACAGGCAGGTTTTCTTGACGAACCTTTCTTTTATCTTTCTTCCTCCACGTATAGATGGATGTCACCTTTTTTATGTTGATAGCTTTTAATTCTTCATGCTTCAATGATTGCACCACTAGCATACTTTACATTCAGTCGCCTTAGTCTGCTTGATTTTTGGAGTTGAGGTTCTCATTCTTTATCGACTTCTCGTTGGCTTGGTCGAAGCTCTTTTGAAGTCTTATATACACCTGTCTTTTATGGGCTCTCAAAATTTTCTAGGGTCTCGACTGAACTAGGTTATACCTTATTAGTTAGAAAGATTGGTGTTGTCCAGATGTCTACCCTAAAGGGGGGTGAAAATGGTATTTTACAAATATTGGTAACTTTTACAATCTAAAAAATATAAAGCAATTAAAGTGCAAGAAAATAAAAGAGAGTAGGGAGAAGAAATGCAAACACAAGATTTTTACGAGATTTGAAAAACTTTTTACATCATCGACTCAAGCATTCACACTTGAGTTTTTTCACTATAGCGACCTCCTTGCAGATGGAGACCAAACATTTACAAAGCGAAGACCACAACCCTCTTATACCAAAGCAAAGACCTTAGTCCTCTTATCCCAATAAACCCCGTTTGCCTCACACACGGATAACACCTATCCGCAAATCTCACCACAATGAGATGTAAAAAGAAAGACTACCAATGGTACTCTCTTGAAAAATGAATTTGGTAAAATGAAGGCTCTCATTCTATAGATTGATCAATGATAAGCTTCAAGTATTTAAAGATGAGTAGAACATTAAGATCTAGATTTAGAAGTTGTTAGATCTAAAGTCAATAACAAAGATTAGAAGTTAATGTACAAGAGTTGTTAGAAATAAATGCTATTTAGAATCTCTATTTATAGGCTTTTAAAAGATATAACCGTTGGGTTTCAAAAACTAGTCGTTGCCCCTTTTAGATCTATTCAAAATTTGAAATTGCGATTGCCAAATCGACAAAATCAGTCGACTGGATCATAATCTAGTCGACTAATTTTTCTTGAGGCTTAGAGGTTTTCAACTTAGACTTAATTTGATCTTTCAAATATTAAGGTAAATCAATATTTTTTTTTGAATAATTATTTTGTTGATTGATTTTAGTCAATCACTTAAATACTTAGAGCATTACTTTTTGACCAATCAATCTTAAATCACTCTACTTGTTCAACTTCTAAATTATTGTTTGCTATTACATCATTTAATTCAGTGACTTTTGAATTGAGATCATTCTTTTTAATGCTACTATTGAATTGCTTTAAGTAATATGAAATTTTGTAAAATGCTCTGATTTGTCAAAAATTATTTTCTAAATCATTCGTCTAATGTATATTATGTTGTACTTTACAAGGTTCTTTGAACTTACACATATTTTTTCCACAGATCAATAGAGATCAACAGTGACAATTTCTAATATGCGCGCTCAATGGAGAACAATATAACTCCCAACTTCTCTCTCTCTCTCCCTCTATTTCCACTCTTTTGGGTGTTACAAACACTTATATATACATATATCCTCATATATATATATATATATACACACACACACACACACACATATACATGACATATTTTCTCTCTCTGACTCTCCCCAATTAAGACCTTCATGCAAGTTTTTCTTCTCTTCTCTCTCTCTCTCTCTCTCTCTCTCTCTCTCTCTCTCTCTCTCCGAGCTCCCTTCTTGATTGTATGTGTGTGTTTTCAGTATTATATATATATATATATAGCAAACAGTAGTGTCATTGACTTGAAGTCCACTTTTATCACTTAGAGGGAAATTAAAGGACCTCCACTAACATTAGTTTAATCCTTAGCTGCCACGTTTTACTTTCTTCTATTGTGATTGTGTCATATGCCCAAATTTGAACAAGAAGGTGCACATAAGACGCAAAAGTTACTATCTTGGAGTTTTATCAAATTTGACACCAGTGTTTTTCAATCCGTAGAGTGCTATGGTGTTTGTTCTCTCAAATTATTTTTTTATAATTTTATATTTATTTTTAAAGTACCTGGGTTAGCTTATTTCCAGTACAGAAGTTGCCTTGACATTGCATAAAAATTAACAAGATCAATACGTAGATTCCAAATATGGTGTTTGTTTGGCCAAGTATCAATTTTATAATTTGACTTTTGGACAACATAAGAAAATCATGTTCTAACAATCGTCATCACATATCTAAATAATAATTGATACAATAACATAATCACATGATCATATCAATTGAGCTCTTAAGTACTTTGGCCCATTATCGTGTTAAGAGTATCCCCCGGATACTTGTATAGCTGTATATAATTGTGCTAAATATCCTGAATTATTTTTAAAAATTGAAATTTACTATCCAAAGGGACCTTAAAATTGAATTCAGAACCTCAAAAAAACTAAGGGTAGGCCTTCCTTGTAGCTTACGGGTTTATTTGTGACTTATTCGTTGTGAAAGCATTTTCGTAATTTATTTAGAGTAATTTTTCATAATTTTATTCATAAAATCGATTTGTGGTTTTGAGTTTAGAGCCCTGAAAAATGTTGAGGTAGTCTTTTTAAAAATTTTCACAACTTATTTGGTAATGTAATTTATTAAAATATGTGTCGTAATTTTTGGAATCCAATTTATCCAAACAGATATCATATTTGAATTTCGAGGCTCAAAAAACCCTAAGATAATCCCTTTTCGGGAATTAATTTTTGATTTACTATGTATTTAGTATTTTATAATTATCATAAATATTATTAATTAATTTATAATTATTTCCAATAAGTTGACTTTTTATAGTCTATTTTTCAGAAACTAATCATTTCTCAAACTAGTTGACTAACTGTAATTAATTAATTAATAAAATTGGAATTAGGGAAGATTTGGGATAAGATATTCTTATTCTAGATTTTTTTGAATAGGATATCCCTATTCTAATTTTTGGAATTTTAATTGATTTTCTCTTTGCGTAACAAAATAGATTGAATCTCCCCTTTAAACTTTTGAAATGACATATAACCTGTTAACCTTCGGACCATTGTTGAACCAAATCTAACCTTCAAACCAGTTAGGCCCGACCTAACCTGAACAATACATTCTTACCTGTCGACATAGCCATTGTACACCAAAAACCCTAGAAAATTTTGTTTCAATTTCTTATGTGTTCCTAGGTCATGTCCTTCTCCACATGTTCCTAAACGTCAGCTTATACTTCCACAATATATTTTGTTGCAATTAAACAGTTTAGTTACAATGTTTGGTTTTCGAGACTGTCATCCATTCGAGGACTTGTAACTCAAGATTTTTCCCTCATTTGAGCACCATTTAACCTTATTTTTGTTTCCAAAATAATATATTTTTATTCACTAGCTACCTCATTGCTCATAATGTGCTTTAATGAAAGTTTCATGTGGACCTACTTGATACCCAATGGTTCTGTCATGCACACTTTTCACCATTTCTTTGCGCTCTTCATTTCTTTACATTTTAAACCTCTTTAGGTGGTCTCTTTCGTGTTTTATAGGTCAAATGTCAATTTATATTGGCTTAATTTTGCAATGTTACACAACGTGCATGAACTATTCAGACAGTTCCAAGGTGTTTCCTTACTATTTCACTTTCTTCCACACAAAATTAAAGGTAAAGAATTCTCATATGTTCCGAGGGCCATTAATGGTGCTCCACTTCCTCTCCTCCCCCTCTTAAATTGGCCGACCTCTCTCAATCGGGATCTTGCATAAAATGGTGAGACAAAGGTGTACAATGGTATATTTATATACATTAAGGGTCAAAGGTCAATACTTTTGGACCAATCACACGATACCACATTTGAAGCATGGATTAGTATACTTTAACAAGTGTCTTACCCTTTGACTTGCGTGGCTACCATTGGACATTGTAGTTTTGGTTATTTTAGCCACTCATATTATTGTGTCATTTAGTCCCACATCAAAAAATGAGTCGGGACATGAGGTGCTTATAAGCCTCCTTACTCCCTCTTCTGTGTAAGACGCGTTCTCCAGAAGGAAGCAAATCTGTGCAGGGGCAAGCCATAAGACCTACGGACAGGCCTAATACCCAAAGCAGACAATATTGGCTGAGCTAAGGCGGCACCCTTTATCAAAAGACGTGTTTTGGGCTAAGGCCCAAGAACAAAACCCAGTCGTTCATGGGTGCTAACTGGGACAATATCTTATACAGGAGAATACGGTGTGTGAGACGAAAATGAGCAGCATCACATATTATGGATCGTCTTACATTTTTTTTTTTATGCACAAAGTGTGATGGCATTGTCCCTTTTTTTAAATTTATGTTTTTAAAAATTCATCTATCTCAATATGGATATTAGACTGTATTGTCACATTAGCGCACTCAATGAGTCATAGCTTGGAATTGCATTAAAATTGATCAGGTAATCCATTTCGACGAGTAGATTTCAAATATGAGATTCAATTTTTCAAATTTTTAATTTTAAAAATTGGCTTATAGATTTCTTCATGTGCTGGCGTATGCAACATTATGACTTAACACTTGGGGTGTTACACTGTTACTTAAAAAATGAAGAAGAAAAACGGGGTAAAAAATTAAATAAAAATAGGAAAATAGCTACACATAAAAAAGGAATAGCATAAGATAAGGAACCCATACGTAAATAGTCTAAAACTTGTCTAATTTATCAGACGATGATGTCCCCAGTTTCCATCTCCAAACAAATTTGACAACCATATTATTACTAAGTGTTTTTAAGACATAATTAACACTAATTTTTTAAATTTTATACTCAATCGATATGACATTAAGGTATCAAATTATATAATTGACTAATGTTGTGGCACGTGATTTAGGAGTTTTTCATCCAATCCATGCTATTTTAATTAAAATTTTCAAACTTTTATTATTTTAATCAAATTATATAATTGATCATTTTTGTGCATGCGATCCACATGTATGCTGAGACACGCCAGCACAAGAAAAATGTCTTCTTGTATGTTGAAGCTGACACTTTTTTTTTAATGTTTTTTTGGTGGGATGCTAAATTAAGAAGAATGGGCAGGGATTGTAATGACTGCTCTACAATTTGGTGAGTGAGAAATTGAGGTTTCATGTTGAGATTAAAAATAAATAAATTCTAGAATAAAAGGAGAATAATTTTGAGATTTAATATTGATACAAAAAAAAAAAAAAAAATGTGGGAGTATTGAGCTTTTATAGACAAAGTGGAGAGAAAAAATAAAATAATTCAAAAAGAGAAATTAGTCGTCGTAGGACAAGTATAGTAGCAAATCTAGACCATTAACAAGGTTCTATTCTAGCAGTGAAAATGTTATTTTCTACATAATTGGCATGGGTTCAATTTTCTCCCTCCCAATTGTTGTATAAAAGAAACAAAAGGGAGCAAAAAAAAATTTTGAAATTTCAACTGGTCCCTTGTAAAGGAAATGCAAAAATTTAGATGAACAATTCCTAATTCCCAAAAAAAATTTGATTTGTATGGTAATGCTTTGGTCAAAGAATAAAAAGATAAGTTGATATATCAACTTGGGTATTTTTTTTAAATTGCTACTTCAGTTGGAGTTAGTCTCAGAGTCTGTTTAAAATCACGACTCAATTTTCTACCACTTCAAATAACTTCATTGAAAAATCATAATCCGTAGTCGTGATTTTGCTCTTCCAACTGAAACGTTAGACACCTGCTTTGAAAGTAAAAGAATTTAGTTTCGAAAAAAATTCACCACTTCAATAAAAAGGCAATACATTTTTATAGGATTTTTTTTTTTTAAAGAAGTGAAAATGAGTTCCAAATATAAGAGTAATATTATCCTCACATTTTAAGATTAATATTATCTTTACTATAATATTTTATTAATTTTATTACCTGCTGACATATTCATTCGGGTGTTACAGGGGGTGCACATGGGTCGATTTGATTCGGGTTGTAGTAGAACAAGAACCAACCCTAAAATAGGAGAACCGAAACCCAAATTGAAGTTCTCTGGACTTGACCCAACCCGAACTGAACATTTTCGGGTTGAGTCCAGTCGATTGAGTCTTTTTTTTTATATATAGTTTTGTCCAATACACACACTGAATATATATATATATATACACATACACACACACTAATATACACATAATATATATATATATATATTGATATGATATATATATATACACAATCATATATATATATATATACACACACACACACTGATATGATATATATATATAGATATGATAAATATACAAATATAATATAAATGATATATTTACACATATAATATATATATAGACACACTGATATGATATATATATATATATATATATTGAAGGAAATATATAATAAGCACAAACGGGTGTTCAATCCGGTTACCTCTTCGGATCAAGAACAATGGAAGCGGAAGTGGAAGAGGCGGCTTGTATTACGAACTTTCTTGAAACATCACAAAGATCCTTAAAATGCTGCAAGAGATCCACCTCATCAAAGAAGATGGTTACAAGATCAAGTTGCCTATATCTTTCCACGATCCAAGACCAAGGGCATTTTGATGGTGACCCAAGAAGAATCTCAAAAAGAGTGTCACTTAAAACCTGACATGATAATTTGGGAGACTACACATGGATGAATTCATTGTGCTTAACCAATGCGTATATGTTTATATCTGATGACCACAACTATAATGGGATAACTGCAACAATTGCGTGATAATATCTAATTTAGTCAAACCAATCAGAATGGATAAGAGTTTTAATCATATATAAACTCTTATCATAATTATCACATCCGCACAAATCTTGTGGAAGTCAAATGGACTTGGGTCCACATGACCCTAATGTCCAACATCTCTCACTCATCTACATAGGTTGAGTACTAAACTCCCTGCATCACCTTCCACATACAGGAAATGGATCGTGTGACCAGACGACAAGGATCGGTATAGGAATATTATATTAAGCTACCATCAAACTAGCATAGTACCT
The DNA here is from genome assembly GCA_008638375.1 of Nyssa sinensis. NCBI lineage: Eukaryota > Viridiplantae > Streptophyta > Magnoliopsida > Cornales > Nyssaceae > Nyssa > Nyssa sinensis. Next base: position 22,064,138 of record CM018036.1, read on the forward strand.
CACTACAAACACATAACTGATCTCGTCTATGCCCTAGTCTATTTTGTTACACCAAATTCAGCATCCATTACCCCTCACGAGAATTAATCTCATCATGATGCATGGACCATCCAATCTGTACTGTACTCATGATCATGTCGATAGACACAAAAACCAACTTGATCGCCCGGGTAATGAGTCACAACATAATGGTGTATTAAAGAACCATCTTCTCTAGCTACTCACGTTAATCCAATTGAACTCAGCTGCTTTCCTAGACATGCCCCATCGGACCACATCAATCATGGTCCTTTAGCAATATGCTAAAGTAGCAACATCAAGCTATTTCTTCATAATGTAGTCCTAGGTCACAAAGGGCACAGAGGAACTCAAAAAGGGTTCCCAAAGCTCACACAGTGACAAAACAATGATACATTCATTCACTCTCTTTTTTAAAGGTCACATTAATAGTACATACAGTATATAATGTATACTATAGCAGAACTCCCACTCAATTAGGCATGTCAAACCATTCTCAAAATTATATAACGTCGTACGAATCTTAGTCTAATCATTATCTCAGCGCCCCTCATCGCTTTCTTAATGCCTAACCCAAACATTTCAACCCAATCGCTCTCCTAACGCCTGTCTGAATATTCACATTAGGCTTTCTTCAGGTTACATGAGGTGTGTTGTCACGACCCAAAACCCACCCTATGCGGATTAGGGGTCCGTGACCGGGTCTACGGCCCGTGGGCCGTTCCCCGTCAAAAAGATCTGAAACACTAAGTAGAGTTTTAACAAAAACATTTTATAATCATTAAAATATCTGGTATCATAGTCAGGTCATCATTTAGATACATGCCAAAAAGGACATAAGTGTTTAAAAAATACAGATCCTCAAAAACACAACAGACAAGACCGTGCTGACATGGGAGACATTAAGACCTTCCAGTATTTAATTTAATACAAAACTCGCCAAAAGAGCTACCAGTAGCTAGCAGCGTCTAGACCTCTGGGGTGCCTGAGGGTTCTCCTACTTCTTGTTGTCCTGAAAAATATTAGGGGGGGTGAGCTAATAAAGCCCAATAAGTAATATCCTAGCTTTAACATAGGGTTAGGGTTAATTCAAGGGAATGATAGAATAAAGAGATATCAGATAGCCAATAGTCAAAAGAACAATCAGTAGATACATATCCAGTCACCAAGGTGTGCAACAATAACGACCCGAGGGTCCAAAAGAGGCATATCCCACAGTATAAAAAAACAAGAGGCAACAACAAAGTTATTCAGATTTGGGATCTAGCCTATCATGACGAATTGCTGCCACAAACAAAGCGTTAGCCAATCAAAATATGTCATGCTTGCAATAATATGATCATTCATAGGGTATAAAATATGACCATCCAACAATGCAAAAACGTTAATAACGAAATCTAACAGAACAGATTGCGTAAACAGAACAGGGCCCGGCATACCCCCAAAACACGCGTATTCAGCTCCGCCTCAGTTCCTCGGGCTTATTGAAAAGCGCCAGAGCTCTTTTACTACAGGTCCCGAAGGACACAACAGACCCCAAAGGGTCCACCCCGCATCTGGAAACAGATGGGCATTGTGACTGAGCACAACCCCGGGTATATACCGAATATTATAATCCATAAATTTTCCACACAGAATGTACAATCATGTGAAATAACCACAATCTCAATCAACGAGACATAAGAGTATGGATCAACATAATTCAAGATGTATCACCAGATCATGATGGTATAAATATGTTCAAATATCAGCAGATCAAGATCATAAAAGTTATAGGCAAGCAAGTCGAATTCGAAGTACAGACATGAATAATTGATCACAATCGATTAGCTTCAAACGGAGAATCAAGTTCAAGAGGTAGTGATAGAGTACAAATTTTGGCAGCATAAAAAGATAAATGTGACTAGCTGGGAAATAACCCACATTAAAGCATAAGAGTTACTTACCTCAAAAATAGCTTTCAACAGTTCTACTAATTTAAATCTCCTTCTCCTTCCCCTTGGAGGTTCCTATAAATCAGAAATTTAACTGTTATTAACCCATTTCGATTATTTAAGGTCGATGTAATTGCTCATGGTTTAATTTTACCTCTCTTAGTATTATTTAAGTATGTCCTTAAGGTTGCTAATTTTATCACATCGGCCTTCAGAGTATTTTATTTGGGTAAATGGACTCCAACGTTGAGTCCGAAAAGTCCAAGAAAATAAATCTAGGCCTTCGCGGCTTTCTATTTGGCTTCGGGTACCCCTAAGGGCAAAATGGTAATTTCATGTTTTAGGTGACTTAATTTTTCGGAACCCCGATTGACAAAACGAACCTCACCATTGAGTCCAGAACATCCGACATAATTAAATTGGACTATCCTTCATGTTTATTTGGCCTTGGGTACCACTTGGGGCAATACAGTCTTTACTATTTACGTGTCTGTATTTTTTGGGACTTGATTTCACAAATCGGACTCCACCGTTAAGTCCGGAATGCCTGAAATAGTAAAAATACACTATTTATTTATTAAATTTGGACTTCATTTGACTTATTTTACCCAATTAATAAAATAATTTTATTATTTATTTATTTTTCCAAGGTCCTATTTGAATTTATTTTTCAAAGTCTGGGCCAGAATTCAAATAATTAGAACTGGTTGGGGTCAAAACAGAACTCCAGAGTTTTCTAGGGGTCAAACTGTAATTTTTTAAGAATACCAAACTAAACCGAAGGGTTCAGTTAACCCTTAAGTGAACCGGACTGGGACTCTACTGAATCCAACCGGTCTGTCCGGTTCAGGATGTCATGCTGACGTCATGATGACGTAAGTCTAAAATTTAAAATTTAAAAATCCCCAAAGCAAAACGGCGTAGTTTCATTAATGTGGATGGCACAGTCCCACACGTCGACACGTGGCCGAGTTGGCACGGAGGGTTTAAACGAGTTGGGCGAGTCTACTGAGTCGACTCGTCGTCTTCTTCATCACACAGTGACTGTAACCCTAATTCCCGATTTCATACTCTTCCTAATTTCGTGGCTTTTTGGGATGATTTGATCTCTGCTTTTGGTTCCAAAGGGCTCCTAAAACCTTCAGGCAAGTTTTAGCATCAATTTAGGGGCTCGAATTGAGCTCAGGGTCACAGTTTGGTGTTCAATAGTCGCGACCTGCAACACGGTTGTGCCTGCTCATTTTTGACTCAAATTCCATAGGGTTTTCTCTGTTATGGTCCCCTCATCATGGGGTTCAAGCCTCCATTTTTAAAATAGAGTTTTGGGGCAGTTTTGTGGAGTTGGTCTCACAACCCGTGACCTGCAAATCATGTTTTCCATGGTGTTCTTGGTGTTTCTAGATCGCGGATAACTGATTTCTAGGCTTCCATAAGGTCTATTTTAGGTTTTGAAGGTAAAAATCATGTTTCATAAAGGTCGATTCAGACCTGCATTGTTGGAGGTCCAACAATGGAGGTCCCTCTCGGTTCTTGGCTTCTCAAGCCTCTCGACCCTCTCTATTCATTCATAATAGTCCCTTAATGTCAACTTTTAAACATGCATGCAATTAAATCTCCATACCAACTGAAACAGAAGTCAAAAATTCAAAAAGGAAAGAAATAGGAACATGACAGCTTCAAACCTTATACCTTGGTGGTTTCCCTTCAGCCGTGGCCCAGTTCTGACCCTCTCAATCCTCTCTAGGTTGCTCAATCCGTTCTCCTTGTGCACTTGAGTAGGACACCCACACACATGCATGCACACTTGTACAAACACACACACAAGTTCTCTATTTCTCTCTCTACCCTCCCTCTAGTTTCTCTCTCTAAACTCTCTACACCAGATCAACATTCACGCACACACACAGTATCTGAACTCACACACAGACTTGAGGTGTCTTAGTTAATGGGTTGACTTATACACACATAGGTGTATACATGCACATCATGAGGCTTCAGTCGTCATCATGGGGGGCTATGATAATAGGCTGATTTGTAGGGTGATGTGGGCTGACCTGTTGCACGGATGGCCATTGGCCATTTTGTGAGGTGGCTTGAGCTCATTTAGGGTTTAGATATATATCTTGGTGCATTTATACACAAAGTGGGTTGCAGCCCACTTGGTAATTTTTTTGAAACAATTTCCTTCCCACTATAGGTCAAGGGTTCAATTCCCCTTGGCCCCATGTGTGGCTATTTTCACCATTTTAGGCTAAGGCCTTGTTTGGTTGGCGCGGTAATTCAAGTTTCACTAGTTCTGCTCTTACTTTCGTTCCGTAGCTCTTTTTTCGACGCGGTTTCTTCCGGTCGCTTTCTATTCGAATTATCTTTATTGTCCAAGGTCTAGTGTCGGTTTTTACTTTTCTATGCTTTTCATAATTAGCTAATTCGAGTTCTAACTACGATAAAATATGGTTTAAAATAGCTCAACCACTGTATTAAACTCCGTAATGGACTTCATTACATTAATTAAGCAGCAAAATAAATTCGGGGTGTTACATGTGTGGTCAAGCTTCATGCTTGATTCTTTAAAAAAATCTCATTTTGACCTTCATTGTCAAGGCGACATATATGATAAAGATGAATTCTCCATCCAACTAAGAATTCAATGTCTCATCTTGCTCGCTATCTAAGCACCAAGGTGATTGCTTGTGTGAGAGAGCCAATTAAAACATGTTGACATCTTTTATGTATGCTTACAACATAAAAAAAAAAAAAAAAAGCATCTCAATATGAACACAAAATCATATAATGATGAAATAATGTCACACGGTGTCCAATATATCAAATCCAAAATAAACCCAACCATTAAATGTAAGATGTAAAATATCACTAAGTATGGGCTTAGGACCACCTCCCTTTGTATAACTCTATTTCAAACATGTGTAGTGAAAAATAATGCCAACATGTTTGGTTTTTCCATCACTGTTATTGGTCTACCAGCCTACTAACGAACCTAAGCTTCCAGCCTAGTGGCGAGTCCATACGGTTTTGTCCTTATGGACCATAAGTCCAAAAGACACCACAAAAGGGAAAGGCATCGCCTGCATTTATATCTCTCAAGCTTGCAAACCTTATTAACAGTATAGAAGAAAGTTGCGACAAATGCAATACTTATATGTGCTAGAGTTGTCATACAATCATTGTGATGACCAACCGTGTATTTTTGACATCATTTATATATCAAAGAAACCAACTAACTAAAGTTCGATGAGCAAACATTAAGTCGCTCTTTTAGTTTGACCATCTATACAAACAAAGTACTAAGTTACTTTAATAATTTGACCAACTATATGAGCAAAGTACTAAGATGCTCTAATAATTTGACTATCTATATGAGTAAAGCACTAAGCTGCTCTAATAATTTGATAATTCATATGAGCAAAGCACTAAGTTGCGCTAATAATTTGACCATCAATAAGAGTTGCAAAAATGATTGAGTACACATTCTAGTGCACTTCAGAATCTCGATTGTGCTCAAATAGGAAAGTTTACAAAATATCTCCTTCACCTACTTATCCAATTGCAATGATCAAAACTAAAGTATGCCCCTATCAATCTGTGATTAGGTTAAGACCGTGCTAATAAGATCGCATATAAATTTCTCAAGAAAAAATGAGAAATCTCTCAGGGCAATCTCTATGGAACTTAAATCCAATCATAGTTACTTCACATATGTCCTCCTCAATACAAGACAACCACCTCCAAGTGGTGACAACTAATTCCATATATGTCAGCAACCACACAAAAGGTCAAAATTCTTTCTTTGGATTGTTCGTGGTTTCCTTAATCATTGTGAAGTCAATTACTCAATGAAATATAAAGTTTCACTAACTTGACAATTGCTTTAGGTCACAAGTGAACAATTAAGTAAGCAGACTTTGCGCTCTTTGTTCATTAACCTTAAAGCCCAAAATTGCATAGACTATTACTTTATGTCACAGATGAACACTTAAGCAAGCACATTTTGCTCTCTTTGTTCATTGACCTTGAAGACCAAAACTTGATTCACGAAGAATCATTGTCCAATTCTCCATAGAAGAGGATAATCTCTTAGTCCATCTAGAAAGTTTCTAAGATCCAACATATGCGATAATCATTGGAATAAGGATGGATGGAGATAATTTTTACCACTAGGGAGAATCTCTCACTTCATAATTAATACCCCATTGGGATAAGACATTTTCAAAAAAGATAAGGCATAAACACTAGTTAATCACTTCCTACACAAAAGGAGATAAACCATTCTCAAAGTTTGATTCGTTGCTTAATTTAGCTCAACTTATCACTTATAGCAGTCATCTATACACTATTAGCATAAAAAACTTTTACCACTACATAAGAAGCAATATTTACTTAAACATGTGAAGCAATAGTAATAATTTCTTCTTTTAATCTCACAAAGATGATGAGAAAATATTTTACATTTGTTTCTAAACAATTGAGGATCTTAAGAATCTTCTTCTAGTGGTACAATCCTAACTGATGGTACACTTTCATTAGGTGGCTAGTCACTCCCACTTTCCAAAACATTATCGGCGATTCTAGAATGAGACAAAAATTTTCCACCCTCGCCGAGAGCTTACGTGACTTTCATAAATTTCATTAACCCACAAAGTTAAAGATCCTTTAAAGTTTTCTCATTACGCAACTCAATTTAGTCATTCCTTAACTTAAGGTGTTCAATTAAGAATCCAATGACTCCTTAAATTCTCAAAAAGAATATTTTATAAAACTAACATTTTTAAGACTTAGGGCCAAGTTTTCACAAAAATAATAAATAATGTGAACAAATCACATAAACCCCAAAAGGTGGTAAGCTCTTCAAATTAGGTTTTTCACCATTCTCAATCTTAAATGAATTGACTATTAGGTCACTTGGTTAAGGATATAGGCCACACAAAACATATTTGTGCCATCATCGACCTAACCTATTTAACAAAATCCAATTTCTTCATTTTTCTCACTTAATTGTCTTGAAGTAATCAGACAAGTACTCTAGCTTACAATTAGTGTGAAAAATTTCAGAATTCTTTATTTTCGACACTCAAACTCTTGACAAATGCTTAAAACAACTAATGCTTATAACAATGCTCAAAGCAACTAATGTTTGAGTTAGGTGAGCAATCATAGCGCGAGTAACAAAGTAAGAAAACAAGAGGTTTTACTGTGTGCCCAATTGATGAGTGCGCAAAAGTGCACTCTAAATACTCTATTATTAGATTAAATTGCTAAAATGTGAGTAGAATTATTGGGATATAATTGATATTATTTAATTTAACTTCTATTTACAGTGAGGGAAGCATTGAAGGTCAAAGAAGAGTTATGGAGAATATTGTGCAATTTTCAGCTTTTTGGCAGATCCGATCCATTGAGCTTCAACTGAGATTTAGATGGAGTTAGAGTTTCAGAATGAGAAAGTGGTCTTCATGAAGTTTTTATGGGACGTTTTGGAATTTTCAGAAAGGTATAGGTTTGCAAAAATCGGAGTTTGTTTGGGCCTCCAAACATTATTTCAAAGACAGACCTGGAAAGCTGCTCCAAACTTGTCCTACCAGCCAACTTTAAGGGGTCATAACTTCAGCTTCTGAAGTCCAAATCAGGTGATTTTTAAGCCTAAAATTATCTACTCATTCAGGGATACAACTTCCGTGAAGAGCCCGAGTCAAGATTCAGTTGTTATATAGAACCTAAAGGTGGTGGCTGTGGGCATGTAGCGGCTGGAAAAGAAAAACCTGAAAAGAAAAAAAAAATTAAAGGGGCTGGGCGTTGGAAAGCCTGAATGAAGGAATAAAAGAAGAAAGTCAAAGATGGTGGCTTGGGTTTAAAAAGCAAAGAAAGAAAAGGAAAACAAGAAAAAGTTTAAAAAGTCAAAGAAAATAAAAAAGCAAGAAAAAGCTAAAAGGCTTTGTGGTTGACGCAGGGCTAGACAGGCTAAAGAAGTAAAAAAAAAAAAAGTTGAAGTGGGTTCATGGAGCTGCGCGGCTGGCCAAACAAAAGAAGAAAAAAAAAGCAACTGAAAATAAGAAGTAGACTTGGCGGCTGGCCCCGCGCTGAAGCAGAAAAAGAGATAAAAAAAAAAAAAAGGAAGTCAGCAAGTCCAGACGGCAGGGAAAGAATTGAAAAAATAAAAGGAGACAAGAGCAAGCGTGTGGTCCAATAGCTGTTTGGAAAAAACAAAAGTAAAGAAAAGTAAAGAAAGCAAGGAAAGAGAGAATAAAAAAAAAAGTTGGGCTTGTGAAGGCCCAGATGGCTTGGCTTGGGTCTTTGGCTGTTGGTTTGGAGTTGCTGTGCGGCAGCCGAAAGGAATTAACAAGGGCTTGTTGTGCGGCTGCTTGGTGAATTTTGTGCGACGCGCGTGGGTCCAAGCTTGTGCGGCTGGAGTGAGGCGCAATGCGCCTGGTCGTGCGGTGCAAGAAGTACCTAAGTTGAAGTGGGGTCCAGGGGCTATTTAAAAAAAAGAGATGAAACGGATGGTCGTGCGGTGCAAGAGTTCCTGAGTTGAAGTGGGGTCCAGAGGCTATTTAAAAAAAAGAGATGAAACTGGATGGGAAAGAAGGGCTGATATATAAAGAAAAAAAAAAACCTAAGAAAGGGGAGAAGCAGGCTGCTGGCAGAATATAGAACAGAGAAGAGGAACAGAGCTGCGGCGGCAGTGGAGAACAGAACAGAAAATTAGCATAGCTCCTCCATGTCAGAGTTTTTCTCCCTAAAATTTCTATTGCCCGTCTTGTACGTGGGTAACTAAGTTTTTAAGTGTGTTAGGGATAAACTTTACATTATGGATAATTATTTTAATTTATTTTTGATTTATGTACATGATTTTTATTTATTAAATTCTTTGATGATCATTCGCAATTTATTGTTAGATTTTATTCTCCGAATAATTAAAGAGTTTAGTCCGTTTATAGATTTAGTCATGCTTTTTCTATTGAATGGATTAATGTTTTGATTATTTTTGGAACAATTAGTTATTCATATTAATTTAATTCTTTGCTGCAATATTGCTCGTTGGGTATATTGTCGTCAGTTGAGTTTTTTCAATATGAATAATAATTTGTGTGAATTAAAAGTGTTGATGATTTTTCAAAAGGTTACTTCAGTTAAATTTTGGGCCATAATTTTATATTTTTCGATTGAGATTTTTGGAATTTAAATTCTCAATTGAGTTATCAGTGAATCAAAAATAGTTAAAATATCAGATATGTGCAAGGGATTCCCGAAACTCCACTGTTCGTTAAATTTGAATACTTTGACCGTTAAACAGTTTGTTTGATTTTTAATTTGCATTCAAAAATTACTTTTTCTATTTTTATTTTCTCGTTAATCGTTTAATATTTTCTTAGTTTCAGAAATTCTTTCTATTATTCATTTAATTTTGTCTCTCTGTGGAATCAACACCCCAAAGCTACACTACAACTTCTGCGTTATTCTTTGGGCATAATCAAATTTTGGCGCCGTTGCCGGGGAGACGGTAGAAGAATCAGTAGATAGTTTTTCTTTTTGGCAGTTTGTAAAGGCGGCAACTTCGTTCCTTTCTTTTTACTTGTTACATTATTATTTTATTTTATTTGTTTATTTATTTTTTATTCTTTTTATTTTTTTATTATTATCATCTTGCATGCATAATAGGTATAGGGACATATTAGGTCGATTTGCTTATTGGCCTGTGTTGGAGTGCAGATTTAGAATCTAATTTTTCTTGTTTTTCTAATTCTTTGTTTGATAATTCTTCCAATTCTGAAAATATGAGTGAATACGAGGATCAACCCACTAGGACCCTTTAGGATTACCTCCACCTTACACGCACAGCTACACCATCATGCATCATGTTTCCACCTAATGCTCGTCCAATTGATGTTAAAACGGGGGTGATACAGTTACTCCCTACATTTCATGGTTTGGAAAATGAGAATCCATATGTGCATATTATGGAGTTTGAAGAGGTGGTTACGACTTTCCATAGTCAAAATGCAACACAAGACATTGTGAGACTTAAGTTCTTTCCTTTCTCTTTGAAGGATCGAGATAAGAGTTGGCTATACTCACTGAGGCCACTGATCAATTGGATCGTGGAATGAGATGACTCAGATTTTCTTTACTAAATACTTTCTCCAACACAAGACCAATGCTTTAAAAAAACAGATTTCCACCTTTGCACAAAGGATAGTGAGACCTTGTATCAGTCTTGGGAGAGATTTAAGGAGTTATTGAGTATATGCCCTCACCATGGATATGAGAGTTGGCATATAGTGAGTTACTTTGTATGAGGGACTTACAGCTAGAGAGCGCCAATTTGTAGAGATGATGTGTAATGGTGAGTTTTTACAGAAAGATCCGGATAAGGCCATAGAGTACCTTAATGAGCTTGCTGAAAAAGCTCACACTTGGACAGGACCTAGTGCTACTGAAAGCACAAATAGGTCACGACTTATAGGGAACCAACATAGTGGAAAATTTACTATCTTAGGGAGGAGGATAACTTGAAAGCTAAGGTTGAGACACTCTCTAGGGAGTTAGAAGCGTTAAAGGCTAGAGACTTAAAGCCAACACACTTGGCTAATGATGCAGAGTCTTTTAGACCATGTTCTGTGTGTGGCGGGGAAGATCACCTCGCCCAAGAGTGTCTCATATTTTCTGAGATGAAAGGGATGTATGAGGACCAATATAATACCTTAGGTATGTACAAGAAGCCTTTCACACCATACTCTGAAACTTACAATCTAGGATGGCGCAATCATCCCAATTTTAGTTGGAAGTTTGAAAACCAGCCACCTTGCATCACCACCTGCACAGCCTCTTAGATCATACCCTGCACCATATCATGCATCTTCATCTTCTAGGAATTCTTTAGAAGACGCTTTACAAGGCATTATTGAAGCACAGGGTAAGACTAACCAAAAATTTGAATATTGATTACGCAGGTTGTTGAAGAAAATAAAGAGATAAAGAGCCAAGTGTCCAAATTGATGAGCTCTTTGAGTGTAAATGAATGAGGCAGATTCCCTTCCCAAGCTCAGTCCACACCCCAAGGTCAACACATGTCACAAGAGAATCTGAAGGATGCAAACGCCATTGTGACTCGAAGTGGTAAGTCCTTACACATCCCAACAATGGACAAATCAGAGGATGTGAAAAACGAACAAGATAGTAGCAATGCTGAGCTGCCTAAGGAACCAGAGGTGACAAAGAGCTATGTTAAGGTACCATTTCCTCAAGCTCTAAAATCAACCAAGCGCACTTTGGATCCTAACAATGAAATCTTAGAGAATCTCAGGCAAGGTAAAAATCAATCTTCCTCTTTTGCATATGCTTAAACAAGTTCCTACTTATGCAAAAGTTCTTAAAGATTTAGTGCACAGTTAAGAGGAAGCACCATGTGAAGAAGACAACAGTCTTGACAGAGCAAGTTAGTGCTCTCATTGAGCAGAGGATTCCTCCCAAGTACAAGGATCCTGGTTGTCCAACCATTGCATGCAGCATTAGAAATCATGAGTTTAGACAAGCATTGCTTGATTTAGGAGCAAGTGTGAATTTAATGCCTTATTATATTTACTTGCATGATGGGGTTAGGAGAAATCAAACCAACCTCTGTGGTATTGCTAATTGGCTGACCGTTCAGTCAGAGCGCCACGGGGTGTGGTAAAGGATATTTTAATTCAAGTTGATAAATTTTATTATCCTGTTGATTTCATAATCCCTGACACTAACTCTGTTGTTGATTCTACCTCTAAAATTCGTTTGATTTTAGGTAGGCATTTCCTTGCCACTGCTAATGCTCTTATTAATTGCAGGAATGGACTCATGAAGCTGTATTTTGGGAACATGACTCTTGAGGTGAATATATTTCATGTTACAAAACAGCTAGAAGAGGATGACGAGTGCCACCAGACGTACATGATTGATTCACTCGTTGATTCACTCATGGATAGGGGAGTACCTCCAACTCATTATTCTGATCCCCTTGAGCATTTTCTGGTTAATTCTGAGTTTGATTATATTACTGACCCATCTGATGTGGTTGATATTTGTGTTATTTTTGACAGAACTCAAGATTATGGAACACGGGCATGGACAACCAAAGTTTTAGGAGTTGCCTACAAAAAGGGAAGAGCAAATTCCTTCAAGTGTGGAAGCACCTAAAGTTGAATTGAAGCCTTTGCCTAAGAGTTTAAAGCATACTTTCCTTGGTCCAACTGATACTTTTCCTGTTATTATCTCAGTCTGAATTGTCTGAGTCCCAAGGCGAGCAATTAATTCAGACCCTGAATAGGCATAGGTCGGCCATAGGTTGGAGCATAACTGACATAAAAGGTGTTAGTCCCGTGATTTGTTCGCATAAAATCAATTTGGAGGAAGGAACTAACCCTCATAGAGACCCCCAGCGTAGGCTTAATCCCACTATGAAAGAAGTGGTGAAAATGAAGTGTTAAAACTATTAGATGCAGGAATCATATATCCTATTGCTGATAGTAAATGGGTTAGTCCTACACAGGTTGTCCCAAAAAAGTCAGGTGTTACTGTAGTTAAAAATGACCTAGGAGAGTCAGTCCCTACAAGACTTGTGACTGGATGGCGGATGTGCATTGATTATAGAAAATTGAATGCCGCCACCCGAAAAAACCATTTTCCTCTCCCTTTTATTGATCAAAGTTCTTGAGTGTGTGATTGGTCATCCTTTTTATTGTTTCTTAGATAGTTATTCTGGTTATTATCAAATTGAAATTGCATTAGAAGACCAAGATAAAACCACTTTCACATGTCCTTTTGGTACTTATGCCTTTCGTAGAATGCCATTTGGATTGTGTAATGCACCTGCTACTTTTCAACCATTTTCCTTTCCCTTTTATTGATCAAATTCTTGAGTGTGTGGCTGGTCAGTCCTTTTTATTGTTTCTTAGATGGTTATTCTGGTTATTATCAAATTGAAATTGCATTAGAAGACCAGGATAAAACCACTTTTCACTTGTCCTTTTGGTACTTATGCCTTTCGTAGAATGCCATTTGGATTGTGTAATGCACCTGCTACTTTTCAACGTTGCATGTGAGTATTTTTAGTGATATGGTTGAAAATTGCATGGAAGTGTTTATGGATGACGTGACTGTGTTTGGATCTTTTTTTGATGCATGCTTATTGAATTTAGAGAGAGTGCTGACTCGTTGTGACGAGAAGGACTTGGTTTTGAATTGGGAAAAATGTCATTTTATGGTACCTTCAGGTATTGTCTTAGGGCATATTATTTATTCTAGGGGGATAGAGGTTGATCAATCTAAGATTGAATTAATCTCTAAATTGCCTATACCTAGGACAATCAAGGATGTGAGATCCTTTCTTGGTCATGCGGGTTTTTATAGAAGGTTCATACAGAATTTTTTCAGCATATCCAGACCACTATGTGACCTCCTAGCTAAAGATGCCCACTTTGAGTGGACACAAGCGTGTCAAGAGGCCTTTAAAACACTCTTTGGCAAGCTTACCTCAGCACCCATAATGCAGCCACCTGATTGGACTTTACCTTTTAAGATTATGTGTGATGCTAGTGATTATGTTGTAGGTGTTGTTCTTGGACAACGAAGGGAGAAGAAGCCCTTTGTCATTTACTATGCTAGTAGAACTCTAAATAGTACTCAAATGAATTACTCTACTACTGAAAAAGAGCTGCTAGCTGTAGTATTTGCTTTGGATAAGTTTCGTACTTATTTAATTGGTTCTCCTATTCTTATTTTCACATATCATACAGCCCTTAAGTACCTTCTCACAAAGAAGGATGCTAAGGCGCGACTAATACGGTGGATTTTACTTTTGCAGAAATTTGACATCTCCATCAAAGACAAGAAAGGAGTGGAGAACGTCGTGGCCGACCATCTCTCGAGGCTCACATTTGAGGACACTTCTGACCACCTACCAATTAGAGATGATTTTCCTGATGAGCATTTACTTTATATTACTACTTTACCATGGGTTGCTCATATTGTGAATTATTTAGTTGCAGGTAAGACACCAGTGGATTGGAGCACTCAAGATAAAAGGAAGTTCTTGACTGAGGTACATAATTTCTATTGGGATGACCCTTTTCTTTTCAAATATTGCCCTGACCAAATTTTAAGGCGTTGCATTCCTGATGAAGAGATTACTAGTGTTTTACAATTTTGTCAGACCCAAGCTTGTGGAGGCCACTTTTCAATGAAGAAAATCCGCTGCAAAAATTCTGCAGTGTGGATTTTATTGGCCTACCTTGTTTAAAGATGCTAATATCTATTGTCGCTCATGTGAACAGTGTCAAAAGTTAGGAGTTATAACCCGTCGTAATATAATGCCTTTAAACCCGATTTTAGTGATTGAAATTTTTTATTGTTGGGGCAGTTAATTTCATGGGACCATTTCCTCGTTTTTTTGGATATCTATATAATATTGTGGCAGTAGATTATGTCTCAAAATGGGTAGAGGCAGCAGCTTGCAGGAATAATGATAATAAGACGGTGGTTAAATTTCTGAAAGAGAGTGTGTTGTCTCGATTTGGTACACCACGTGCTATCATTAGTGACCGAGGCACACACTTTTGTAACCATTCTTTTAAGGCCTTGATGAAAAAATATGGGGTGGTACATAAAATCTCAACTGCTTATCATCCCTAGACCAGTGGACAAGTAGAACTTGCAAATAGGGAAATTAAGCAAATTTTAGAAAAAATGGTCAGCCCAGATCGCAAAGATTGGTCTTTGAGACTAGTTTATGCACTTTGGGCCTACCATACAGCTTTCAAAACTCCCTTAGGCATGTCACCTTATAGGCTTGTTTTTGGAAAGCCTTATCACTTACTTGTGGAACTCGAGCATCGAGCCTATTGGGCCGTAAAACATTTCAATTTTGACATAGGAGAAGCAGGTAAGCTAAAGAAATTGCAATTGACTGAGTTAGAAGAATTGAGAAATGATGCTTACTGAGAACTCTAGAATTTATAAGGCTAAAATGAAAGCGTTTCATGATAAAAATATTTTGAGAAAAACTTTTAAGCCTGATGATCGAATATTCTTATATAATTCTAGACTCCATAAGCACCCAGGAAAACTCAGGCCTAGATGGACAGGCCCTTTTATAGAGAAAAATATTTTTGAACATGGGGTGGTCGAAATAGAGGATCCCAAGGATGGTCGAGTTTTTAAAGTAAATGGCCAGCACTTTAAAGTTTTGATTGATAGGCAAGTTCCGGAAGTGGAAGACATTCCACTTATGGACCCGGTTTACCAACCTTGATCACGCCATGCAGGTATGTTTTTATTTTATTTTATTTTGTTTTGTTTTATTTTGTTTTTGTTCTCTTTTATTTTAGTTCTTTTTCTTTTTGTTTGCTGTTGTTTTCTTTATTTTTATTTGCAGGTTAATTTCATTTTGTCAGTTCAGATTGCCATCTTTGGTGCTTAGCGAGGTATCCTCACATATCAGGTGTATTCTCTTCTTTTCAGTACCCTCCATTCAATTTTGATTGTTAAACATTGAGGACAATGTTTCATTTAAGTTGGGGGGTGGTGGTTGCAAATTCAACATTTAAACTGCTGTAGCATATTTTCATGTGTCAAATTTTTTAAAATTTGCATCACACGTGCATTTTTTTCACATGAGTACTCATTCCCATTCAAAGTTATTTTCGTGAATTCACTGAATCCGCCATAATCATTCTACTGAGGCATTCACAGAACTTTTAATGCACTTATCCAAACTTTGTGGTAAGATGGTGGTTTGACACATGTAACTAGAGAACTCTTTTGCTTAAGTATTCATGTGAGTTTTGGAGAAAATTGAGAGCCTTTAAATGCAGAAAATTGTGATAAGCATTCATTGATCTATTGAATTGGGCACTTCTTTTGAGAATATCATTACATGGTTAGGTGGTATGACGGCGGATATACTTGAAATATGACGAAAGTCAATTTAGGATTAACGTTTGAGCCTTTCAAGCTAACCCTTCTCATCATAGACCCTTAGTAGCCACCTTTAAGCCAATAAACATATATAATTTTTTTTCATGTGCCCACATCATCCATACCTCTCCACATTGGAGCATAGCATGTACATTGATTTTTCTACCCTTTTTGCTTCTAAGTGTGTACTAAGTGTGAAATTTGCATTACTTTTCTTTTCTTACATTGAATTGGAAAAGAAGCAGAAGAAAAAGAAGAAAAAAAAAGAATACAAGTGCAGAGTGTTTAATTGAGTGAGCATCAAAGTCAATAATCAAAAAAAAAATGATGAAAAATTGAAAAAATAGAAGGAAGAAGAGAAAGAGAAGGAAAGAAAAAGGAGAAGTATTGTTATTCATTGATTTGAAAAATTGACGAGTACATCAAGTCATAAGTTTGGTTTGTTATGAGTTTTAATGAAATTCTCTTAGTATGTACTTGAAAGTTTTTGAATCCTTTTTATCCTTTTCTTCATATAGCGCTAACCCGAGTCACGTTACAATCCTTTTATGTTGATCATTCTGATCCTAAGCAAGCCTGTGGAAAGAGTGGTGAAAGTCTCAATTGTTAGTGCGTCTATCATAAGATCAATGTTTGCTTGTTGCTTGTTCATAGTTGCCTAATTCTTTATTGAGCGTGTACACCCCTTGTCAACTCCATAGAGAGAACCCCTACATGAAACACTTTTATACCCGTGAGATATAGAGTTGAACCTTTTGCTTGAGATATTCATGATGTTGCATGTGTCATGGTTTGTGGTTAGATGGATACGGTTTGGAGCACACACACACACTTTGTGAATTGCTATAAGTGGATTGATTGATATAGGATTATTGAATTCCTAAAATTGCTTTGATTTATGAATCTAAAAAGTGTGATTAGATGTCTTCTGTGTGTGATTTTCTTTGGTCTCTTTTGCCATTTTTTCATGGAAATTGCTAGGGACTAGCATGGAAATTGCTAGGGACTAGCATTGAGCAAGTTGGGGGGTGTGATGAGTGCATAAAAGTACACTCTAAATACTCTATTATTAGATTAAATTGCTAAAATGTGAGTAGAAATATTGGGATATAATTGATATTATTTAATTTAACTTCTATTTACAGTGAGGGAAGCATTGAAGGTCAAAGAAGAATTATGGAGAATATTGTGCAATTTTTGACGGATCCAATCCATTGAGCTTCAACTGAGATTTGGATGGAGTTAGAGTTTCAGAATGAGAACGTGGTCTTCATGAAGTTTTTAGGGAGACGTTTTGGGCTTTTTAGAAAGGTATGGTTTGCAAAAATCGGAGTTCGTTTGGGTCTCCAAACTTTATTTCAAAGACAGGCTGGAAAGCTGCTCCAAACTTGTCCGACCAACAACTTCAAGAGGTCATAACTTAAGCTTCTAAAGTCCAAATCAGGTGATTTTTAAGCCTAAAATTATCTACTCATCTAGGGATACAACTTCCGTGCAGAGCCTGAGTTAAGATTCAGTTGTTATTTGATAGAAAATAGAACCTAAAGGTGGCGGCTGTGGGCATGTGCTGGCTGGAAAAGAAAAACCTGAAAAGAAAGAAAAAAAAATAAAGGGGCTGGGCATTAGAAAGCCTGAATGAAGGAATAAAAAAAGAAAAGAAGAAAGTCAAAGATGGTGGCTTGGGTTTAAGAAGCAAAGAAAGAAAAGGAAAACAACAAAAAGTTCAAAAAGTCAAAGGAAATAAAAAAGCAAGAAAAAGCCAAAGGGCTTTGTGGGTGACGCAGGGCTAGATGACTGAAGAAGTAAAAAAAAGAAAAAAGAAAAAAAAAAAGCTGAAGTGGGTTCATGGAGCTGCACGGCTGGCCAAACAAAAGAAGAAAAAAAAAACAATTGAAAATAAGAAGCAAACTTGGCGGCTGGCCCCTCGCAGAAGCAAACAAAGAGAAAAAAAAGAAAAGAAAGGAAGTCAGCAAGTCCAGACGGCAGGGAAAGAACTGAAAAAATAAAAGGAGACAAGAGCAAGCGTGGGGCCCAGCAGCTGTTTGGAAAAAACAAAAGTAAAGAAAAGTAAAGAAAGCAAGGAAAGAGAGAATGAAAAAAAAAGTTGGACTTGTGAAGGCCTAGATGGCTTGGCTTGGGTCTTTGGCTGTTGGTTTGGAGTTGCTGTGCGGCGGCCAAAAGGAATTAACAAGGGCCTGTTGTGCGGCTGTTTGGTGAATTTTGTGCGACGCACGTGGGTCCAAGCTTGTGCGGCTGGAGTGCGGTGCAATGCGCCTGGTCGTGCGGTGCATGAGGGCAGGAGTTGAAGTGGGGTCCAGGGGCTATTTTAAAAAAAAAAAAAAAAGATGAAACGGATTGGAAAGAAGGGCTGATATATAAAGAAAAAAAATACACCTAAGAAAGGGGAGAAGCAGGCTGCGGCAGAATATAGAACAGAAAAGAGGAACAGAGTTGCGGCGGCAGTGGAGAACAGAACAGAAAATTAGCGTAGCTCTTCCATGTCAGAGTTTTTCTCCGTAAAATTTATGTTGCCCGGTCCTGTATATGGGTAACTAAATTTTCAAGTGGGTTAGGGATGAACTTGCACTATGGATGATTATTTTTTATTTATGTACATGGTTTTTATTTATTAACTTCTTTGATGATCATTCGCAATTTATTGTTAGATTTTATTCTCCGAATAATTACAGGGTTTAGTCCGTTTATAGATTCAGTCATGCTTTTTCTATTGAATAGATTAATGTTTTGATTATTTTTGGAACAATTAGTTATTCATATTAATTTAATTCTTTGCTGCAATATTGCTCGTTGGGTATATTGTCGTCGTTGAGTTTTTTCAATGTGAATAATAATTTGTGTGAATTAAAAGTGTTGAATGATTTTTCAAGGGGTTACTTCAGTTTAATTTTGGGCCATAATTTTATATTTCTCGATTGAGATTTTGGGAATTTAAATTATCAATTGAGTTATCAGTGAATCAAAAATAGTTAAAATACCAGATATGTGCAAGGGATTCCCGAAGCTCCACTGTTCATTAAATTTGAATACTTTGACCATTAATCAGTTTGTTTAATTTTTAATTTGCATTCAAAAATTACTTTTTCTATTTTTATTTTCTCGTTAATCGTTTAATATTTTCTTAGTTTCAGAAATTATTTTTATTATTCATTTAATTTTGTCTCCCTTGTGGAATCGACACCCCAAAGCTACACTACAACTTCCGCGTTATTCTTTAGGCGTAATCACCAATTTTCATAACATCATGAGTTCGCATATGCTATTAGGACTGACTCTAATAGATAAAGAGTCAGTCTACCTTACAAATAAGGTTTCTTATAAGCTTTTCCAATCTAATAATCTTTACACACTAATAAACTAATTTTTGTGAGTAACCTCAATAAGTCTTTTCAAGTTAAATTAGCCATCCAAACTAGTTCAATATGTCCATATTATTGTTCAAAAATAACATCATGGAAAGCCATAAAGAGATAAGTCCAAAATTATCAAATAATCCAATGTGATAAAGCCACTATCATACTCATATATGAAGTTGCTTCTAACATGGGGTAGATCAAATTAATAAATTTACATTGAACTATTATTTCTCAAAGAATAAATAGTTTAATTTAGTCCCAAAGACTAAAATTTAAATATGAGAAAATGACAAAAATCAATTGGATTGGAGGTAGACCAAACGTCTAGTCAAATACCACTATCCAATTATTTTATCATAAGGTCATATGTTGCTTTAAAGAATTTATCAGCTCACTCTTGTGGCGATTGTCACAACCCGAACCCACCCTATGCGGATCTCATGTTACGGGGCCGACCTAATGGCTGTCCCTACTTTTTTCATTCTTTGTATTCATAATAACAATAAATAATGTAAACTTAAACAGTATATCAGCGAAAGTCTTAATACAAAATTGTTTAACAACTAAAAACTATAGACTGACATATACATAACACACAACCACTATTAGGTGGAGAGTACATGGGAGAGACTCTATTCACTTTGATCATGCTCCTCAACTGTCTCCCTAAGCTCCTGAACTCCTACTGTGGTTCCGTAGCATTCTCACCTGAAAAATTAGTAAGTGGGGTGAGATAAAAATGCTCAGTAAGTAAAAACTTATCTCTAATACAGGGTTAGGGTTAACATAGAAAAATATGAATTCAAGGGGTAACATGATAGCCAGTTCATGACAACAGTTGCAGTTAACAGTAAAATGCCACAATGACCAATGAATAGTAAGGCACAATAACAATTACGAGTAATGGTGTAGCATGAATATGGGAAAAGCTCAATAATCGCAATCAACATAAATGCACTGCCACAATAAATCGGTCATAGTCAAGTCTAATAAATAAGGAAACTATCAACATAGATCTATTCATAGGGAAATGAAAATATCCTATGAATTCAATAACGTCAATCATAATAGTCAAACATAAATAATGCATTTACTCTTTTCAGGGTTTGGTAGACCCTAGGTTTTTTGGGGCCCGGCATACCCCCTTTAACATGAATGCATATAAAATGCCCATTTAACTCACTGCGTAAAAACGTCATCATTGTCAAGTGTCCGTTCACGGACTCGAACCGTAGGTCCCATAAATTGACCCATAGGTCCCATAAATTGACTCGTAGGTCCTGTCAATCAGATAGCATCGGATGGGTAATGTGACTGAACACAAAACCCGACATTTATCATAAATCAAGATTCTATTCCATAAGAAGTGTATAAGGTATGGAATATCATGGTACAAGCATACAATGATAGGCATCAGTACAATGAATCAAATCATGAGATATCAGTCAATAGGCATCCACCAGATAGGACAATATCAATGGTAGGGCAATAACAGTGGATACATACATGAGTACAAAGTTTTGGCAGTAATAGAAAGGATGTGGCTTGGAAAATCACGTATCAGAGATAGAAATTTACTTACCTTATCAGTGTCCTAATATTCCGTGACTTTCTCCTTTCCCTTTGACTTACCTATACACCAATAAACACGTCTCAGTTTTAATGTCATTTATCAATTTGTGCATCTTGCTACTCTAAGTATCTCTTTTACTAATTTATGCTTTTACGATTTTCAATTTGGATTTCTATACCGAAAGGGCAAAATGGTCATTATACATGTCTCTATTTTTTGAGTTCTATTTTCATGAATCAGACTTCACCTTTGAATCCAGAAGGTTTAAAATAATAAAAATTCACTATTTACTTAACTCAATCAAAGTCCGTTTGACTCATATTTGACTTAGGGGTATTTTGGTTATTTTGGCATGTTTTACGAGTATTTTATTTTTCAGGACTCCGTCTCATGAAACGGACCTCACCACTGGATCTAGAAGGTCCAAGATAGTAAATTTACACTATTTATTTGACTAATTTGCACATCAAAAATTAATGTGACAATTAATTAAATTAATTAAATGTATCTAGTATATATATTATTTGGATCTAAATAGAGCACATGTGCCTTAGTGGCACCATGGTTCATGCTTGTGGTTCAGCCCCCCTAGGTGGCGGGTTCCATTCGTGCCCCCACCATTTTTTTTTCTTTTTCACCTAACCAAACAATGGATTATTAATCCATGTTCTAGACCCACCCTATTCCTAATCAGGGTATCCTTTAGACCTAAATTCCCATATCCCAAACAATCTCTATCCCATTTAAAAATCTAAAGCAAAATGACAGTTACCCACAACTCGTTCCACTGGCCATCACCACACTTTTTCGGTGAGCTGCCGGTCGTCTTCTCCGGCGACGATGACTTGTCGGCGTGCATTTTCTTGGGTTTTCTCGGTAGGGATCAGTTGGGCATGTCAAAGGGGTTTCATATCTACCCTTAGAATTGAAAATGGTGGGGTTTGGGGCTACCAGAAACGCTACAACAGTAGCGGCGCCGGCGCTGGGCTGTTTTTCAGGCGACCATTTTTTTCCCAATTTTGTGATGTTCTCTACTATTTTAAGCCCCGAAAATTATCCCTACATGTTTTCTGCACCTCATAAGCATAATACCTAAACATTTAAATTGAGTTTCATGCAACAAAATCATAAACCCATTTCAAATAGAAAAACCTGTAAATGCACTTTTCTTCCTTATCCTTGCATCCTTTTTTCTAATTCTTTTTGCTAAATAACCTATTTTTCATGCTCTACATGACCCTATATTTTAAACTAACTTTCATGCATTTTAAAAATTAAGACAAAATTACAATCACGTACCTAAGTCCTAGCTTGCTTGCAGTATCACCATTTGAAGTGCCTTAACTCCCATTTTCTGAGTTTCAGAACCTTCCTCTTGGCCTCAGTTTCTCCTTCTTTTTCTTATCTTCCCACCTTCTGGTTCTCTTTGTTTTTTTTTTTTTTCTTTTTTGATTTTCCTCACGCATGCCCTTGCATGTAGTTATAGTCGCGCCTCTCCCCTTAATTCTCTGCCTCTTTCCCTCTCTTTCCTCTCCTTCTCATTGACTTCCCTTTTCCATTTCCTTGATTCCCCCCCCTTCCCTTATTCTGTTATAGAAATATGGTCATGCAATCAACTATAGTTATATATACATATATACAAATTGCCATATTACAATTATATGTATATACATATAATGTTTACCATATATATATATATATTTAAATCATGCTTCATATATATATATATATATTATATGATATTACTATATATATATTTATATACCTACATATATATATGTATATACCTTTTTCCATATCTATATTTTTATTTATATTTATTTTTCTTTTTATTCTACTTTATTTTATTTCCCTTTTATATTTTTTTCCTTTTTATTTTTTTTATTTTAAATTTTATTTTTATTTTAGTATTCGTTTATGGCTTGTTCGGGCATTGCCCGGTATTATTCGTACTTTCAAATTGTTGATATTCCAAATTGTCCATTTATTCAATGTTATAATAGAAAGTCTTAATGGCTCGGGTTTACATGGCTCGCCCGGTTACAATTCGGGTCGGCGTATTACAGCGATTAATTCTTATGCTACCACTTGTGCATAATGTACAAAACATTATGAGCAATGTAAAGTCGCACTCTTTACGCATCCATTTTATACATTTTTCTATATTTTGAATAAAATTGTCAACTTCAACTCAGTACAATTACGAGCAAAATGATCCATTTTATTCTCAAATAGTAGCTCATTTTAAAATATATCTTATTATTTGTCATTCATGCTCCTATGACACTTGACTTTCTTGCCTACTTTTGATGCAAGTTTCTCATCTCCACCCTAGTTAGCAACTCTTCCTTGTCTATAAACATAAGCCTAAAAGTCTTGTTTGGCCTACCCTAGGCGACAAGGTTAGTTTAGGAGTTGGTCACTTAGTGCTCTACCTTTTGTCTCAAGATGACGCACTATTTTAAAAAATATTTTTATTTAAATAAGTAATGCCATGTAGGTTTTTTTAAAAAAAAATTAAATACGAAGTCAAGTTACTATATGGTGAAAATTTGTTGTTCATCAAAGGCAAGTTTATAATTGTCATGGAACTAATCTAAACAATTTTTTAATAAGATTTATTTATATGTCGGTCTATATAATAAAACGAATTTAACTAATTTAATTAATTATGACAGGCTTTCATGTCTCAAGGTATTGGACTATGTTTCTTATTGGTCCATTTCTACACATATGATATATGTGTGATGTGGTCATTCTAAACATTTATGTTAGTCAAGTTGGCATTCATATTCATTGAGGTTATTTCACTACTATCATAGTGCGTAGGGTAACATTTAAGTACACATTTATCATATTATTTTGCTACTAGAAATTCAATTAAAAATATTATTCTATTGACACTATGAGATCGAAAATTTCTTTAAGTTCATAATCATCTCCCATTTATGTAAACAAAAGTATATTTTTAAATAACTTTGTACAAAATAATTTTGAATTCAAAACAAATTTAATTTTTTTAAAAAATAAATTTAATTTATCCACACAATGGTTTCTGAAAAAATAAATTTAATTTATCCACATAATAATAATAATTAGTGCGCATATTTTAAAGCGCATGGACTCTATTTGAGCCCAATTGACATTCTAATACATTGTGTCAAGATAATTTATGGACGTATGAGTTTGCAGTTGATGTGGTCATTCAAAGCATTTATATTGGTCAAGTCGGCATTTACATTTATTGAGGTTACTTTATTACTATTATAATGCGCAGGGTGACATCTAAGCATACATTTATCATATTATTCTACTATCAAAAATTTAGTTAAAAATATTATTCTATTATACACTATGAGATCGAAAATTTGGCTAAACTTATAATCATCTCCTATTTATATAAGCAGAAATATATTTTAAATAATTTTGAGTAAAATAATTTTGAATTAAAATAAATATAATTTATCCACACAATTATTTTTGACTTAAAATAAATTTAATTTATCCACATAATAATAATAATCAGTGCACATATTTTAAAGCACGTGAACTTTACTTGAGCCCTAATTAGCATTCTAGTACATCATGTCAAGGTAATTTAAGGAGATATGAGTTTGCAGCAAAACTACATCCCTTTACAAGGCTTCATAAATAAATATAATCCTTTCCAAAATTTATTACATTGTAAAATGAAACTACTACATCAATTTACTAAAAACAATAAAATAAATGAGGATGTCGCGTCAATATCTTAGATATCACAAAATTAACTTTATAATCCATACATAACAACAAACAAGTATATTAGAATATCAATTAAATAAGCATATCCAATCACAACATACATTCACATGCATAACAATATAATGGGTCTTGGTGGATGACTTTATTACACCTCACCACAATGATAGTAGGTATTTGAATCTCACGATTAATAGAGATCAATATTATGCAATAATAATGCACTAAATAATTATCTACGTGATAATGAAAATAAAAAGAATTCACGCATGACCTAAAAAATATGATCCATACATAATGTAATTGTTTATAATTTTCAGAGTCTTTCCAATAATTTTTCACATTTAAAATATTTTTTTTTGGAATTGTTAACAAATGTTTTGGATAAAAAATTAATTTTTAAAGTTCCAAAAATATAAAAAATAAGTAAAAAAAAAAAAAAATTCACAAAAAAATAATTTGGACTCCTAACAGTATACTAAATACTAATATGTAATTTTAATCACAAATATATCTCCCTAAAATTTTTTAAAAATATTTAAACACATTTTTAAAACTTTTTCGTAATAAAAATTAATTTAAACTAATTTTAGAAGCTAAAAAATTATAAAAAATACATCACGGGATTACAAATTTAGTGAGTGAGGCAAACTCTCCGGAGGTGTCAAAAAATAGGCCCTGGAAGATGATGAACGCGCTCTCACGCGTCCTGCCAAGAGTGGGGAGTTGCATTTCTCTGCAATTCATCTTCTCTAAAAATAAGGCCTGGCCATGGCTGTTGTTAAACTTTGAAACCTTATATTTCACTCATTTTTCGATGAAAAATAATGTACTATATATTGTTGAAAATATCTTAAAATAAGGAAATATTGATATAAATTTCATGCACACTAATCGAAGTGTTATAGATCGTATTAAAACCCAAATATTCAAGTTAAAGTTATGTTTTCTTTAAAAATCAGAACTTTAAACTCAAATTTTTCATAGATCTGATAATAAATCATCATGAAATTTTAAAGACTACCTATTGATGCTATAAAAAACACATCCACCGTAACAGATAGTTCAAAATGTATTCTTATAATGATTTTTTAAAAATTAACCGTGTGAGTTTAATGCATGATTTTTTTTTTCTTAATAAATACATATGCATACAAAACACATATGAACACAAGCCTATGGTTCTAATACCAATAAAGGAAATACATAATAAACACAAACTGGGTTCAACCCGGTTCCCTCTTCGGATCAAGAACAACGGAAGCGAAAGTGGAAGAGGCGATTTATATTACAAACTTTCTTGGAACACCACGAAGATCCTTGAAAGCTGCATGAGATCCTCCTTATCAAATATGACAACTACAAGATCGAGTTGCCTATATCTTTCCACGATCCAAGATCAATGGTACTTTGATGGTCACCCAAGAAAAATCTCAGAAAGAGAATCACTCAAAACTTTAGGTGATAATTTAGGAGATTGTACATGGATAAATTCATTACGATTAACTAATGCGTCTATGTTTATATCCCATTACCATAACTAATGGGATGGACGTAAGACTTGTGTAATAATATCTAAGTCGGTCAAATCAACTAAAACGAATAAGAGTTTTACTCATATATAAACTTTTATCATAATTATCACGATTTGCACAAATCTTGTAGATGTCAAACAAACTCGGATGCACATGACCCAATATCCGACATATATATATATATATACACACATATACTGATATCATATATATATATATATATATATAGACACACACACACATACACACATATATAACTGATATGATATATACATATATATATATATATATGTATATTATAAACACACATTAATACACATATTATTTATATATTTAAAAAAATTAAGAAATATATATATATATATTTTAATGAAAAGTGTGGTTATCGAATTGGATCAGTTTATCTGAATATTGAATCAAAATTAACTAAAAAAAATCGATTTTGAAACCGACCCAACTCAAACATCTTTGAAGCTGACCCAACTCGACCTATTCAGTTCATGTTCGGTTCGGGTTTATATTTTTTGTTTTTTTTGTGCACTCCTAAGGGTTAGTAATTTTCGTATGTCGATTCTAATAAATTTAAGTATGTTATTTTAGTCATGTTAAATGAGTTCAAGATATCTGTCATTGACTAACACATTATATTAAATTAATTGATACATCATTGGTTATGAAAAACATTATCGGTTAAGAGTAACACGGGTTAAGAAAATTTGATTAAAAAAAACCATGGATTAGGTCAATAAGCGGATGATTTTTAGATTCAAAAGTTGGAATGAATCTTTAAGACAAGAACAGGCGTTGTTTTCATATAGTTCCCGCCTTTCCATTCTCCGAAGCTTCACCCATTCAATCTAAAGTCAGGGTTTATTTTCCACTTACCACAAGTTTCCAACGACGAGATTTATCGCTAAACGCAGGTTCGCCCTTTCCTTTCCCTTGTTTATCTCTATCCATGTTCATGTTTCAATTTTTTCTACATCATATTATTAGGGTTTGCTTTCCTAATTTTACCGTGCTTGGTTGCCGAGAAAATCAGGCGCATAATTAAAGGAAAAAGTTGAAAATGAATCAGAAATTTTGTTTCCTTTTCTTTTCTTACCTTTTCTCAGCTACCAAGCGGAATTATTTGTTCGTTTAGTGGCCATTGCTACAACTGTTCGTCGTCTTCTATCTCAGGCAGTTGTTTCTTTGGTAACATGACGGACGCGCCCAATTCAACGGCTTCGAATGTGAACCCAAACATTGAATCTAGCTATAAGCGCGAAGGCGACTTTGATGACTCCGATTCTTCGGTTATGAAGAAGTCAAGGACCAACGCGTTGGACAGTCAAGAAGATAAGAAGCAAAATGTGAGTAACCAAAATGGTTCTTTGGAACATAAGGAGCAAAATACGAGCAAGGTGGGTTTTGTAATTGAAGCAGATGCGGCAGAAGACAAGGGTTCGAGGCACACCATGGAGGACGCATGGGTTGTGCTTTCAGATGCCAGCATGGATTTTCCTGGAAAATTGAGGTTCCCATCGCTCCATTTTGTTTACTGCCAACAATCTCTTGTGCATTTTACAATGGTGGTGTGCTTTGAATGCAATATGCTATAGTTTGTGGTTTATAAGACATTTGGTTATGTGATCTAGAAAACATATATATACTGCACTGGCCCCAGTTTTAGTGTTCACTGTTTGAAATTAGGGCTAAAAAATGATCCCATTACACACTTTTGCCCCTTATTTTAAAGAATAACATAAGAGAAAATAGAGGATAGATGAGTAGAGAAGAGAAAAACAAGATTTTATTTGGTTACGGGGAAGAGATGGAGAGAAGGGGTGGCAAGAGAAGGATGGGGTTCCTCCATTTTTTTCTTTTGATTTTGATCTGTACTTTCACCTTAAACGTTGTACTTCTCTTTGAATCTCTCTAAATGACCTAATGTGATAGTTCTTGTGGATTCAAAGAGATATTGTATATCTTAATTACTCCATCTATTTTATTTTTCTTTTTTCATCAACAAGTGAGTGAAATTGTTGAAAATGGAATATTTTTAAAAATTATCTTCGCTTTTGTTTCCTAACAGAAACAGTGAATTATACACAGATGGAGATATAAATGGTATAAGATGGGTGACTTATAGTAGTGTTTGTAACTTAAATAATTGGTCATGCCTATGATGACCAATTCATACATGTTTATCTCCAAAGTAACATTTGCAAAATAGAAAATACATTCAAGTGAGACAAATGGAGGCAAGAGAGAATTCCTAGGTCCTCAAAGATAGAGAGAGTGTGTGTAGTTATATACCACTCTATGAATGATTTGGATAAGTGGTTAGTGGTCTCATGTTCATGGGTGCAAAAATATAAAGTGGAAAATTGGTGGACACTTGTCATCTTCGAAAAAGACCTCAACGCAAGTGAAGTGGTAGGAAGTTATTATTTGCACAGATAAGAGGCCAAGGAAAACATGGAAGAAATACCCTCAACACAAATACACGACTTATCTTTTTATCTTTATCTTGTAACTTTCTTTGTAAAGGCGTCATACAATAGCTTAGGAATATAATGTAACTTAGATTAGTTATAATCTAGATTTTTGGAATAGCCTAAAATGTAGCAATAGCAAGTCTCCTCAATTCTTTAGGATTGTAACTTGTTTGTATCTTCAAGTAAGTTACCGTTTGTATTTTAGTATCTATGCAATTCTTATCCGTGCACATATTTTATTTTATTCCATAACTCATTTGGCAAATTTAGCAGTCCTGTTCATTGAGGCAAGTGAATTTTAAGGGAAGGGCTATCTTTACTTCCCAACCATCACTAGAACCCAATCTGTTTGGGCTAAGTTTGGCTTTAAATTCCGTATAGTATTTTTTTTAAACCAGACAAGTAGCAATATTGTTTATTAGAATTTCAGGTTGCATAGGGGTAAAAAGGAAGGGAAAATAGTATATTTTGGTGTTGTTCTTCAGTAAATTTGTTTAAGTCAATAATAATTGAGTGCTTGCCCAAGATTTATTTGATAAAACCAAAAGGAGGATAGAAAATTCTTGAGTTGTATATAAAAAGGTTCTGTGTAATGACATTAGTTATATTGACATAGTTTTATACAAAAAAGTCCACATAATGAAATTAGTTGCACTCTCTCTATTCCTCTGTCTTGTTTGTCTCCTCCTTAAAGCTTGCTTTCTCTCTATACTCTTTGTCATGATAAGCGGGCTATCCTTGTTATTATGATCACAAATGCTAATCCTTGAAATCAAGAAATCAATCTTCTTCTTCTTCTTCTTTGGAAAATCTTAAAAATTAGAAGTAGAAAATCAATATATGAACCTTTAAGATTTATACACATATAGGGACTCCATTGGGGGCTCAGATGCATCTCTTTGTTGCTTGAGAGATTAGTATGTGAAATTGCATGATATTTTTTAGTAATTTGATTGAAAAATCAAAGTTTATAGTTGTCAATGGGGGATTGAAGGCTTTTAACATACCGTTATATATATGAATATATATATATATATATTTAGAGAG
Organism: Nyssa sinensis; assembly: GCA_008638375.1. Taxonomy (NCBI): domain Eukaryota; kingdom Viridiplantae; phylum Streptophyta; class Magnoliopsida; order Cornales; family Nyssaceae; genus Nyssa; species Nyssa sinensis. The sequence continues at coordinate 22,093,802 of CM018036.1, forward strand.
AGAGAGAGAGAGAGAGAGAGAGAGAGAGAGAGAGAGAGAGAGGTTTAACAATCCGTCTGGTATGAGCGAAGTGTGGGAGGAGTGGGGAGGAAGGAAAAGGGAATGGATGAAGGAGTTTCCCTCTTTGTTAGCAAGGGAAGGGGAAGGAAAAGAGTGCGGCGGATTTTGTTAGGCCCACCATTTTCTTTTGGGCAGTAAGGAGGGAAAGGTTGGATGCTTTGTTTATGTTTTTTCTTTTCAAATAACACTCGTAGGTTGGTGTGCAAGGGCATAATGGAAAAATCAAATAACACTCTTTTCCTTCTTCTAGCTCAACTAAACAAAAGAAGAGAGAGACAATTTCTTTTTCCTCTGGGTATATTTCCATCCTTCATACCTTTTCTTTTCTTTCAATTTTCATCCCTCATATTAAATGAAATATACGGCTTTTGGCATTTCAATATGATTGTTATTTGAATTAACACTAGCCAATGAGGATTTCTTGGCTTGAGTTCAAAACTTTGCGACTGTAATCATATTTTATGAAATAAAATCAGATCATGAGTTCAAAACTTAAGTAGATTTAAGAAATTATGAGAGGAACTAAATTGTGGTTGAATTTGTGTCAAACATAAATAGGAGTTAAAATAGCATTTCAATCACTACTAACAAAAGAAATTTGTCCAAGATTAAAAAAATTGTTTTTTTTGGATAGATTTAATATATTAGGAATTCAAAGCTACGCAATTCTACGTTGGGATACTGTTCTGGAAAATCAACAACGTGGCTAATTGCTTGTGAACATTGTAGTTGGACCTAGGGATGGCAACTTGCCTCACCCCGTTGGGATCCGCTTCGCCTCTCCCCGACACGGGTTTGGGGAGGGGATGGAGGAAGGTACCCCCGCCCCGATTATATATTTAAATTATATAAATACCCTTTAATGTTTTCATATTTCATTAAATATTCTTACATATATAAATCTAAATATGTGTATATGTATAATATGTGCGTATATATTATGTATATATAAGTAAATATGGATTTGTATTTTTAATAATATTCGTTGATTAGTTTTGATTTTTAAAAATTAAAAAATTAATTTTTAGACGGGGTGGGGTGGGGGACATAATAAACAGGGCGGGGACGCGGATGGGGCGGGCTATTTTTTAATGGGGCAAGGATGGGGGGACCCCCCGCCACGAACCTGCCCCTTTGCCATTCCTACTTAGACCTTATAAATCAATGCAAATGCAATTTAGATTTGAATCTCAACCAATGTCAAAGAAGCTTTACACTATATTTGAATATCTTAGCAAATTATCTATTTAAGTTTTGATTTGGTGTTGCTTTAACTTTTTTGATTTGTAAAAGATAATAATAGTATTCAAAAAAAGCCTGAGGTGGGCAAGGAAACAACACGAGTTAGTGGCTAAGACCCTCGAGAAAATTTACAAGAGAATCTATACAAGGGGGACATGATTTCACATCCCAAAAGTATACTAAATGTAAGATTCTATCCTTTAGCCTAGACATGAGAGTAATCTTTTCCTAAAAAATCCTACTATTTCTTTCGCGCCATAAACTCCAAAGGATGCAAAGAGGGATGAGGCACCAAATGTACTTCACATCACGAGCAACCCTGGAGCTGTGCCAAGCCCACAACAGCTCCCTAAGTGATCATGGCATAACCTATAGATGACTAAAGAGCGAGAGCAAGAGATGCCAGATGTCCCTAGCAATAGGGTAGTGAATGAAGAGGTGGCTGATACTCTCTTCCTTCTTTCAGGCACATCACGCATCTATTGGCCAGGGGGAGACCTCTTCTTTGCAAATTGTCCACTGTCAAAATAGAGTCCCACCAAGCAGACCGCACAAAAAAAGCCACCTTAGAAGGGGCGTTGGTCCTCCAGATTGCCTTCCAAGGAAAGCCGTGGGTACCTTTGCTCGCCAAATGAGAGTAGAGATTCTTCACCAAGAATGACCCATTCAGATCAAAGCCTCCAACGAATGGAGTCTTCCCTGTCCCTAGCAACTTGGGTGTTATGGAGACAATGAAGGAGCGGAACAGAATCATTCAATTCCCAGTCATTAAGATTTCTTTGAAATGAGGGGTCCAAACATGACCATTATCATTGAAGGAAAAGAGATCTTCTACCCAGACATCACGATTAGAGGAGATGGAGAACAATCTTGGAAATTGCCTCTCCAAAGTAGCTTCCCCGCACCACCAGTCGTTCCAAAATTTCACGCGCTTGCCATTACCAACTGAAAAAGAGATGTTGCTAAGCAGGACATCCATGCCTTTGTAAATGGATTTCCACAAGCCCACCCCTTTCGGACCCATCTACATTCGGGGAACCAGTTGCCAGCCTTTCTTCCAACCTTTGCAAGAATAGTTGATCTCAAGCCAGCCCTCTCTTCCGTAGCAAATAGTCACATCCATTTGCCAAGAAGAGCCTTATTGAAGACCCTAAAATTCTTGACACCCAAGCCGCCTCCCTTGATCGGGCATCCAATCTTGTACCAACTGACTTAAATGGGACCGTTGACCGCTTCCTCCCTATTCCAAAAGAAAGCCCCTTTGGATTTTATCAAGGAGATTAACTATCGAAGCTGGGATGGGAAAGAGAGACATAAAGTAAGTTGGGAGGCTGCCCAAAGTACTCTTGATAAGGGTGATCTTGCTGCCTTTAGATAAATACTGGACTTTCCAACGCGCCAACCTTCTTTGAAATCTCTCAACAACCGGATCCCAAATGGCTTTAGATCTCGAGGAGGCGCCAAGGGGTAAGCCCAAGTAGGTGGAGGGGAGGGATCCAACTTTGCAACCCAAATTCCAAGCTAACTCTTCTTCGTTCTCCACATCTCCCACCGGGATGAGCTCGCTTTTACCCAAATTGATCTTGAGCCCCTGAGGTCGTCTCAAAGCGTAAGAGGACGCATCTAAGATAGTCAAAGATTGTCTTCCCTAGCTTCACAAAAAATGATAGTATCGTCCGCAAAGAGGTGGGAGATGTTCACCAAGAAGTCTTCCTGAATGCCCATTGTGAAACCTTTGAAATAACCCAACTCCACTTTTGACAATAATCTACTGAGAGCTTCCATCAAAATGGCGAAGAGGAAGGGAGACAGGGGTCGCCCTGCCTAAGGCCCCTAGAGCTTCTGAAAAAGGCTGTGGAGGCACCGTTGAGAAGCACTGAAAAGGAGACTGAGGAAATGCAAGACTTTATCCATCGAATCCAACGCTTACAGAAGCCCATTCTACCAAGCAAGTACAAAAGGAAGTCCCAGCTCACATGGTCAAGGGCCTTTTCCAAATCAAGTTTTCAAATCAGCCCCCTTTCCTTTCTTTTAATCTTCGCGTCAATACATTCTTTCGCAACCAGAGCTGCATCAAGGATTTGCCTCCCTACCTACAAAAGCGTTTTGACTGTCCTGAGATAATACCTCCCAAAACACTCTTCAGTCTAATAGCTGAGACTTTGGCCAGGAGCTTATAGACACCCCCCACTAAACTTATGAGCCTGAAATCTCTGATATCCTCAGCTCCTCCCTTCTTCGGAATTGAAGTAATGAGCATGGCATTCAAACTTTTTTCGAAATTGGCATGCTCGAAGAAGGAATGGAAGACCTGCATCACATCCCTTCCCACCATCTCCCAACAATGTTTAAAGAAGGCCATGGAGAAGCCATCCGGGCCTGGATCTTTGTCTCCATCACAAGAGTTTAAAGCTGACAAGACCTCCTCTGAAAAACTTGCCTCTAGCCTATCCCTATCAGCACTTCCCATAGAGCAAAAGGGAAGGCTGTCCAAGGTGGGCCTACTGGAGTTATTCTCCGAATAGAGATGATCATAAAACATGACGATGCTCCTCTTCACAGAATCCTCATCATCAAGATCAACCCCCTTAATCTTTATCTTGCTGATATTGTTTAGTCTTCTGCGGGAATTTGCCATTCTATGGAAAAACCAAGTGTTGTGGTCTCCTTCTCTCAGCCAAATAGCCTGCGATTTTTGCTGCCAATCTAATTTCTTCCATTTGCCAGATCTGAGAAAGGGCTTCTTTGGCAGCCACTCTAATAGATTTATCAGATTTATCTTGGGCAGAGAGCCCAGACTGATGCTCTTTAATGTCCAAGGCTTCTATAACCTTGAGGAGCCTATCTTTGTTGACACCAAGAGACCCAAAAACCTCCCTATTCCATCGTTTCAAATCCTTCTTCAGCAGCTGCAGCTTCTTGGCTAGAACAAAACTGGGACAGCCATTGATGGAATAGCCACCCCACCAAGAGGCGACCAAATCCTCAAACTGGCTAGAACAAGTTTGAGCCACATGTTCTCAAACCTGAAAGGACCCTTGCTCCTTTTGACATCACCACAGTCAAGCATTAGGGGAGTGTGGTTAGAGAGAACTCTAGGAGGCATAGGTAAGCAGCGCAAGAGAAATGCTCCTCCCAATCCCGAGAAGCCAGAAATCTATCAATTCTTGAGAATGATGGATGGTCCCTACCACTAGACCAGGTTAAGCAGCCCCCTTCAAGCAGAAAATCAATCAGACGATTTGAGTTGATGAAGAAATTGAAATCTGACATAGCTCTAGATAGGATCCCCACCCCCTCTCCTTTCCTCTCACTAGGGCACCCAACCACATTGAAGTCACCACCCAGGCACCAAGGTTTCCCGCATTTCAGCTGAGACCCCGCAAGCTCTTCCCACAACTGGCCTTTGTCTGCATCTGTGTTCGGACCATAGATACCAGAGAGCATCCAAACAAAACTATCCTCTATTGATTCAAAAAGGCAGGATAAAGAAAAGATTCCCACGAGACAATCAGAGCACCTGATTACTCTGGAGTCCCACATAACTAGATGCCTCTAGCAGAACCTGAGGCTTGCACACATCTCCACTCCACCCATCTACTGCCCCAAATATTCATCCCCTGGTTGCAACTGACCCGGTCCAATTTTGTTTCCTGCAAGCAAACAACTGAGGCTTTCCACTTCTTCAAAAAGTTTGACTGCTGAACACTTACTTGGATTGTTCAGACCTCTAACGTTCCTTGAGATTAGTTTCAGATTCATGATTCTCTTTCCTTTCCCCTCCTGGGAAGATCTGGACTTCTTCTCATAATTTACAGAGCATTTTAAATTCTCCAGCTCTCGATGAAGTCTGGATGCCGAACTGCTCCTGCTGCACCCAAGGTGCCTTCTATTTCTATCAAGTTTTTCCAAGAAGGCCAACAATTCAGCCTCGTGGCCTATGCAGGCCATACTCAGGCTTCTACTCACAATTCTGATTTGCCTCATGACCCACCTAGATGCCTCTGCCATTTTTTGAACTTTCAAGTCCACGCAGGCCATTTCCATACAGTCGCCAAGATGGTCTGGGACCACCGTAGCCAAAGGATCACAATAAACGGGCTCATCCCCTTCCAACGAGAGCATTAATTGATCGTTGAGCCCTCCCGACCCACAAGCTTTCTCAACCCATTTTTGAATCCATCTCCTATCCTCCTCACTGCAGGCCGAAGAGACGATGAGGGCTGAACTGGGCTCTGTCATGGAGTTCTCTTCCAGGAGTCCCTGAGAGGAGCTTGCTGTTGAGTGAGTGTCTTTGTCCGTCTCATAACCACAGTCGCCTGGGATTTGGCCTGGTGCTAGCGGCTCTGGTACTCTCACCATTAAGCACATCTGCAGACTACCCCTGATCTGCCCCAGGATATCCCCTCCTCTCGGCATCTTCAGGCAGCTTGAGGCTTTCAGAGCAGTTGGAACGAAGCTCAGTATCTGTGCTGCAATCCCCTGCCTCCAAGAATCTCGGACGGAAGCTCTCCGACAAAGGCTGGAACTGGACCTTGCTGGAGACCGGATGAAACCCTAGAGCTCTCGGATCACTTCTCCCGATCGGATTTGAATCAGCTTAGGCGAGAGCAGGGTAGTTGTTGATCAAGACCAACCCTTCTTCATGCGCGCCGAGCTGGGCTTTGAGCTTGGGCTCCTCCTTGTTCTGGCCCATTCTCTCTTTTGGGAAGATGGGGGCATACTTGGACGCCTGGTGCCTTTTTTGTCTGGGCCCAACTCCAACAAGACCTCCGGTCTGATCTATACTTCTTCCCTAGGCCCGATTGAGGTTAGGCCTATGTTTGATCTGCTGATTGTGCTCCAGAGGATCGTTGCCCTGTAACTGGAGGTGGGGTTTGAAATTTGAAAAAGGGGTCTGCTCATTCATGTGGCTTGTGTCAGGGCGAATCCTGAGGACAGCAGTCTCATGCCCCTCCCACGCGTGACGCCCTCCTAGCCGGAGGGGACGATCGTTCCTGTCACTGGGGGAAGCCTTAATTTCTGTCGGCGACCAGTATCTAGGGCCTCCTTCAAACCAGACCGGAATTTCAAATCCTCCTTCGCGCACCTTAAGCCTAATGGAAGCTGGAACATCCCGCTTTGATCTTCGCACTAACACACGAGCACAACAAAGGTGATTCTTGAACTTGGTGTCTTTGTCCATGGCGACGAATCCCCCACAAAGGTTTCCCAGTTTCTGGAAAAGATTGGAGCACCAGAAAAGGCCGGAATCCCCATGAATCAGGCCCAAACCATGTTCGGCTCCCATCCTTTCCTGTGACAGCATCCCTCTTAGGGATGGCAACGGGGCGGGTTTGGGGACCCCTTCCCTAACCCCGTCCCACGAAAAAAAGCTTCCACCCAGACCCGTTTAAACCCCGTGATAAGCAGGGGCAAATCCTCATCGGGTTCCCATTTATTTTTAAATTTTTATTTATTTACTTATTTTAGTAAATTAATCATAATTAACATATTTTAAACAAGATGTTACATGTGTTAAAATGAGAATATATGCATGTTAATAGAGAATTATAATGACATTATTTTCTTTTTCAAACATATAACTTTATCAAGTTTGTATAAACTTTTAACGGGTGACTAAAAATATCATTATAAATATTGATTATGTAACACAAAAATCTTCTATTATTTTATTTTATATAATCGGGGTGGGGTGGGGTGCAATGTTTTAAAAACCAGACCGTTTAATGAACTGAAAAAATTATCGGGTCACGGGTCACGGGTCACTGGTTAAACCGTTGGGTCAACCGGAATTGATCCATAACATCATAATTACGTAATAAATATATTATTAATAAATACTAATACATTTAAATTAATAAAAAATCACAAAAATTATTCTTATAATTAAATTATATTTTTTCCACTTTTTCTTTCTTCAAAAGAGAAGTTTACCAGTTGGTTTTCAGCAATGTTAGAGTTCAGACTTTTAGTGTGCAAGAAAAATAAGATTAAAAGCAAAAGAAAAAAAATGTTGTCTCAAATTTGAATTTTGCTATCTCAAAATTAACAGAATCTCTCACAAAAGCTAAAGAATTCAACATGTGGAATGAATCAATCCATATATATATATATATATATGGCAAAGCATACAATCCATGCCAATAGCAATCTACCAAAGCATTAAGCAGCGCTGGGAATCGGTAGATCAAAGACTCAAATTCATTCAAAGCATCATTACCAATATAATCATTCCATGACTGGGAAAAAAAATTGAGTTACGAGAATATATAACAGTGGAAGAGAGAAAATGCCGAAGGAAGGGAAATAGGAGAAAGGGAAGGAAAAAGAAAGAAATACCCAGAGGAAGAGATTCCGGTTGTCTATCGTCGATGGATACCATCGTTCTTGGTTGCCAGAGCCACCAGATCTGCAATCAACACCGCTGGATTGAATGAGAGGGAGAGTTAGAGAGAAATAGAAAGAGATTGAGAAAGAGAGATACAATCGAAGGAAGAAACTTACCGTTGTTGATTGTCCATGGCTGCTGTCGTTCACAACTTCACGGTCGCCGGAACGGCCATATCCACCGCTGGATAATGGGTGAGAGAGGTGGAGGTTCAGTCGTGAATTGCCAAACATTGCTTTAGTCGTGAATGAAGTCATGAACTGGCCCTAATTTTTTGCCCCTTTTATATAATATATAGCATATAGACCTGTTCGGTTCTCTGGAACCTGTGAACGGTTCTTTCATTTTCCCATTAAACCGGATGGTTCAGGCGGTTTTAAAAACATAAGGCGGTTTTCTAAAATTTCCTGGTTTTCCGGTATAAACCGGACCATTTCTTGAACTGGTCCCCGGTTCAACTGGTTGAATCGGCCGGTTCGGTTTTTAAAACTTGGTGGGGTGGGGCAGGGTGCCTTCTCCCCAAACCCTAACGAGGTGGAAAAACCTTCCCCCAAACCTGTCCCATTAGGGGCGGGCTTGGCAGATTCCCAACGGAGCGGGTTAAATTGCCATCCTTAAGATTCCCTCTGCCACGTCCAAGAGCACGGGAACACTGTCCACGGTCCAGTCCTTTTTTGCCATGACCTTCTGAGCTTCCTCCTTGGAGGGGAATTCGAACATGAAAAGAGCCCCATGCATCTCTAAGACTTTAGCTTCCACAGAGCTCTTCCACCTTCTTTTGACCCAGTTATGGACTTTATGAAGGGTCTAGGACAGGGTCTAAATCTCCTCCCACTCTGCCGACGAGGCATCTTTTGAGGAAGTCCAGCCTCTCCTTGCAAGATGGAAGATCAACCTCCAGATCGGCCCACTTGTTGTGCCCTTTCCGTCTCACCACTAACGTTTTTCCTGGCCACCCAGAAATCAAGGCAGCTTCCATGAAGGATTTCCCCTCTTTTACTAAGCTTTTCGGCAGTATTTGGCCCATTCTGAAGACGTCGGCGGCTACCCTCCTTCCACCTCCTCGGTCGACCTTCGGGATGTAAATCTTCCTGCTTTTATCTCCATTCCGCTCTTCAATGTGCACCAAGGAGCCTATCTGGTTGGATTTCTTTATCATCACAAGAGTAGAAACCCTGCCATGAAAAACCCTCATCGATTTTTTCCCAATTGGTTTGGTGCCAATCTCAGCAAGGCCTGAACAAATCCATCTTAAACCTTCTTCTTCGACCCAAATTGATCTGACTGAGCCTGCATCCCTTTCGACAATCTTTAGGAAACGATCCCTTGATGAATAGCGATCATCGATCTTGAAGGTCTTCCTTCCGAGGTAGCTGAATCGCCTCTGTTGGGGAGCATTCTTCTTCTCTCTGACAAGAAACTTGATATTGTAACACGGCCAAAAGGTGTTGCTTAACTTGTTTTCATGAGGAGCATGGTTGAAAGAATTTTGAAGTATGAACACACTAAAGTAAACAAAAACAAGTTGCATCTTCATTTATTGCTCTAGGTCCTATTTTGATGCATAATACTTGTTTGATGAAATGTGTAGCTTTTAACTCAGTAACAATAGATCTAATGCAAGCACACAATTCATATTATGTTATCTTTTGTATTAAAAGTTGCCTAAAATCCAGATTTGGTTGTCATCACACAAATTCCATGGGTCTTTAAAAGCTCAAGTCTCAGCTTACTCATAACTTATATATATTTTTAATTTTGGTTAAAACCAATGAATATAGGCTTTCAAATTTTATCTCATGTTCTGGAATATCACAACAAGGAGCTCTCTTTTAAAAATGAATCTTAATTGAAAAATGACCCAATTCTATTACTTGATGACATAACTATGCAATAGGGTAATACCGTAAACATTGTATTGACTTAAATGTGGAATGTAAGATCATGAAGCAAATTATATTATTAAATAAAAAGATCATGAAGCAAATTAACTAGTATATCATTGTTTCAAGTATGACTCTGATTCTTCAAACCTCTTGATTCTCTTCCATTTTTGCAGATACCCTAGTAATCATTTTCCTTGCTAATCATGTATTCAAGAATAAAATGGCATTTAATGGACTCTAATTTAAACAGAATCTATACTTGTTGACAACTGTTTCTTATCTTGAAATCTTTTCTTATCATTACTCAATTTAATTGTTTACTTTTCAAATCCAAAGTGCTCGATCAATCTACTGTTTTGCTGTTAATTTTCTGAAACAAGTGGTTTTGAACTTCTTGCTAATCAAGTTAGTTTAGCATTATGCAATGATCATAATTGTGAAAACGTGTATTGTAATGTGTATCGTTCTTCAAAAATACTGTATCATGTATCGTAACATATCATGTATTGTAAGATACGTTCAATTTTTAAATATATATATATATATATATATATGTATGTATATACACAGTGTTATATATACAATGTTTAAAATGGTATAAATAATATTTCAAGTCACTCATTGAAAAAAATCAACTTAAATTTCATACAATATAAGAATCAAGATTTACAAGTACAAGTTCCAAACCAAATATCTAATAATTCAAGTTTTCAACATTGTTCATCAACATCAAAATTTATAGACAAAATTCAAAATAATTCATTTTTATAATCCATTCCATTTTCATCTCAATCTCCAATTTTAGTGGCATCGGTATCATGTCATCAGATTCCAAGAATTCTTCACATCCTTTTTCTAATTCAATTTCTCGTATGTCCTCATTCTTCATCCTTATCTTCTAAAAGTACTTGCTTTCCCTTTTCTTATTTGAGGAAAGATCTCAAAATTTTAGAAAGAGGTAACATAAAACCAAACAAAACACAAATGAGATCATTTCCATGTACATAATAGAACAACAAAAAAGAGAGGGCAAAACAATGCTGTTTAGTTTGATTGCGCATATTGCACATATTGTGTGTATCACAACGTAGCGTAAGATATGTATCATGTATTGTGCGATATGGTGCAAGAAGATACTACTGAATGATACGTATTGTTTTATGTCCATATCACGTATTGTAAGATATTAACAATTATGGCAATGCCTATCATATTTCTCATTGAATCAATATATGTATCTGAGTGAAATCTATACTAATGCGTTAGTTTGTCACCATAAAACTAAAATACTTGAAGTACTACTTGAATTGAAGGGTTCATCTTCTTTTCTTTTCTCTCTTTTTTTAGGTCCTCTATATCTACCACATTGCCACATTTACCTTACAAAATGTTTTATTGTGATTTAAGAATGGTGTCAAATTTGTCATATCCAAAGATTTCACCAAGTTTTAAAGGAAGGAAAATTTTCATAAGGCTATGATCTTTTAGATCTGATCCTTACTTTTTACTTAGCAAGGTGTTAATGAATTGGGTTAAATACATTTTGGTACCCTATATTTTCACCTTGTAGTTATAATTTAAACATTTGAGTCCCTTGATCTATAAATAGACTTCAATGTAGGTCAATTACAAATGGCCGTCAGAAATTGTTAACGGCAGTTGCTCATGTGATCGCACGTGATTACTTTTTAGTACCCTGTAATTTCAAACAAGTTTCTAACAAGGTCCTGCAATTTTAATTTAAACAATTACGTCTCTTGAACGATCGTGTGAGCAACCCATCTCAAAGAATCATCCTCGGTCACTGCCAAAACCTGACTATGCAAAAGGGAAAAGAAATCCCCAACCTTCTCTAACTCCCAATCCTACAAAGATCAATGAAATCAAATGTCCTGGACACCACCATTGTTAGATGCTGTATAACAATCAGAATCAAATATCCCAAAATCCACTAGATGTTCTATAACAATCAGTTACCGTAGCCTGATGGTCCACTTTTATTTGAAATAACCCCAGAAAGGAGCTAAAGAAAGGTCCATCCCCACACCAATGATGTACCCAAATTCTTACTCAGTGTCCACAGCTGACCTTGTATCACACATGCTTAGAGACCTCATCCCAACTTTTCTGAATACATTTCCACACTCCCACTCCATATGAGAGGCTAACCTCTCTAGAATGCCAGTCCCTCCTCTCATTCAATATGTTCTTGAAAGTTTACCTAGGAAGCAATATGAATGCTAGTCCCAAAGCATCCTGCATCTATTGTTCAGTTTAGGGAAAAATTTATGCTTTCCTGAAAACTTTTGAAACTGAGACCTTGCTTTGCTGGATATGATTTTTTTTTTCCTGACAGGTGTGCACATTATGCAATTTATGATGGGCATGGAGGTCGGTTAGCTGCTGAGTATGCCCAGAAGCACTTACATGCAAATGTTCTTTTAGCAGGCTTACCACGTGAGTTGGTGTGTTTGCTTGGTCTTATTTCACGTGTGTTTAAGAATTAGTGGATCATACATTGACACATTAATCATCAACATAAAATCATTTTCTTTCCTTTTAGTAATTTGCTTGCTAGTCTTGGCTTCCAGTTTATAAAAGTATCCTTAGGAGCTAAAGGAAAAATCTGCTCCCTATGACCCCTTTGTGGGATTATATGTCCCTTTAAGTAACATCATATTTTACTAGAAGCATCATTGATTTAGACTTTAGCTTCCCTAAAACTTTCTTGCCAATATTGAAAGTTATGACTACGACTAAGATGTGGTACTGGTAGTGATATGAACTAGGTAGGTTGATTTTGCGAGGATACTAGTTTTGATATTGTACACAAAGACATGTAGAGCTTGGGAATTTATTTTTGAGGAGTATTTTCATGTCACAACCTCTGTTTAAAAGCTGTATTAAAAGAAACATCGACCATATTTGTCACGCCCTTGTTTGTTTTTAAGATAAGTAATATCTGATGCAGGAGAAACAATAGGGGGAAAAGAGTTTTTACCAATTACATGCTCCATTTGTTTTAGTATAGGAGTTTTTAATTAATATAATATATAAGACCTATCAAAAATAAAATAAAATAATAGATAAGGAATTTAATGTCCGAGTTTTTACTCGGGCATTAAATTCCCTATATATTACGGGGTTTCTTATATGTAATGTACAAGTTAGCATGTATCTTATGGGGTTCCTTGTATATAATATCCAATTTATCATGTATGTTATGGGGTATTTTTATTTCCTAAAGTTTCTGATTTGGCTAGTGTTATGGATTCTCAGAGTTCTACTTCAAGGCAGGTCAGGGTATATATTTTTTGAAATTGAGCTCATTAGTTGTCTAAACACTATATTTTGATGGAATTTGAGTCATAGTTAATATTTCTCAGGGAAAAAAAGGGGGGGGGGGGGGCACATACGGTGTGTAGATCGAAGAAAGTTATCTATGGGCTTAAACCATCTCCCAAAGCTTGATTTGATAAATTTAGTTATATAAATGCTAATCCAGGTTGAAACGAACCGTGTTTATGTTAAGAGTATTATTTTGTATCATTAAGTGTAGTTTAGTCTTCTATTCTTGTGTTTAACCGTACTACTATAAAAGGTTCTTTTATTTTCTTATTGTATTAAGCTTTTTGATTATGAGGCTTGAGCACCAATAGAACTCTCTCTTACTAGATGGTTCGGCCTGTTGGCATAGGCATGGCCTTGGTGATGCCATGGGGACAAAAAATAAAGTTAATTATTAAAAGGTCCCTCAAAATAATTGTTTAGAAGCTATAAGGTCCAAGGGAAAATTTTGTAACCCCAAAAGTTCCTCAGTTTTTAAATTGATTGAGCCCAGGTCCAATGTGGTTGATGTGGCATCTTTATTTTTTTCTTAATGACAAATTTACCCCCACTTTTCCTTTTATATTTTTTACAAATTGTGACTGTTCGGCGGATCTTCACCACACTCTCCCGCAATCTGCTGAAGGCACTTCACGGAACACGTGGAAAAAAATTAAAAGCATTCACAAGTGGTCTCTCTTGGATGCTATCTGAATTATATATATACTAGTTTAAGAATACGTGCGTTGCACATGAAAAATTTGTCAAAAAAAAATTATTTATTTATATCTTAAGAGGTATTATTTTTGTAAGGGAAATGCTTTGTATACTCGTTTGGTTTATCGGATGACGTGTCAATAATATCTTTGAAATTAATGGATGTGTTTTTTCTTTTTATTTAAATTTTAAAGAAGAATTATGATGGATGATGTCATTCCGATAAATCATTCCAGTAAACCAATTCGGTGTACCTAGTATTACTCTTTTTACAATACTATTTAATGAAATAGGTATTGACTTCAAGATGTATATATGCTCACACAAACATATATACATGTATATCCGCATCTACCTACCTACCTATTTATATCACTATTATTTTCCTAATAATTTACTATTTTGTGTGATAATATAATAATATATTTATTTTAACTTTAATTTATATTTAAAGAAAATTAGGAGAAAATGCACAACAATTTAAATTGGGGAAAGAGAAAAAAATAGGATGGTATTTTTTTATTTTATTTTTTGATATTAATACCGATATCTAAAATTTGTACTTTTTTGTAGTCCCTATTTGTTGAAATTCTACCAGTAATATTATGACATATTAAAGATTTAAGGTACAACTATTCACACATTGTTATACATTTGTGCTCCAAAAAATATTATTTTAGTGGTTAAATGTGTACTTTTTGGACATGCTGTAAGGTAAGAAAAGGTAGAATTAAAAATAATTACATTCGTGAAATAATAGGAATATTATAGAAGATAAATGAGTGAAAATTGGTTAAGGTGATATGGTCATGTACAACAAAGACCAATAAATATACCAATAAAGAAAAGCGGCATGGTTAATATTGAGAGTCATGCTAGGGGGCGAGGACGACCAAAATTAACTTCAATAGACGTACTTAAAAAATACATGATAATGTGTGGTTAAACTGAAAGAATTAATGGTCTTAAATAGAGAATAATATTGAGACATAATTCATATAGCCGACTCCTAAAATATTGGGACAAAACTTTATTGAATTGAGTCGAGTATGATGATGAAAAATGGGAATAGCTAAGTCCAAGATTTGTTCATTTAAATTGATATTAATGCTATATTATATTCTAATTATTATTATTATTTAAAAAAATTATTAAGTATTAATAAAATTATTAATTACTAATAAAATTATTAATTACTTGTTTAAGCTACCCTTGTTATAAACTAATAAGTAAAGTATTTATGCAATATATTGACTGTACGTGTTTAAATTATTAAAATGCCTATCTTAATTTTTTTTGATCAGATAAAATACTTATCTTAATAATTATTTAAAAAATATTATAGTATTTTAGGTGTATTAATTACTAAAAATTATTTATAATTTTTATGTATTTAACATTGATCCACTTTTTTCTCTACTTTAATTTTATCACGTCAACAAATTATTTTTAATTTTTTAGTTTATTTTATTTTATGCAATTGTTGCTCTTTTAGAATTCTAAAATTTAGGAAAAAATTATTTTATTTTACACACTTCTTAATTTTTAGAATTCTAAAAAGAAATTTTCTTTTGGAAATATAACGATATTTTCGTCCATTCTTCTTCTCTACTTCCATATTATCACATTCAGAATGTCATTTTTTAGTTTTTAATATATTTTATATTATACAATTGTTGTTCTTTTAGCTTTTTTCTTTCAATTTTTTTTTATTAATTTTGTTTTACACAATTTTTAGTCTTTTAGAATTCTAAAGTTTTAGGCATACATTATATAGAGATTACTTTTTTAATATATTTTATATTATATATTGATTACATGTTATTTACAGATTTTATTTAATTTTTTTGGCCATTGTAATGTTTTCTTTTTCTATTAATTCATTTTTCTTTAGTTTTGTATTGTTACGTCACAAATTGTGTTTTAAATTAACAATCTATTTTATTATATACAATTTTTCCTCTTTTAACATTTTGGAACTTATAAGCAAATTTTTAATATTTTTTGGGTCCACCATCTTATATAGATATATGTAATATGTTTGTATATAAATAATGTTACCCACTTTTTTTGCATCACCCAATTTTTTTTTTCATTATTTATTTTATTTTATTTTATACACTTCTTACTCTTTTAGGATTCTAAAAGGGTATTTTTCTTTTTTTTGGAAATATAATGGTATTTTCCTAGAATATTGATCCATTTTTTTCTCTACTTTTATCTTATCATATAACAAAATTAATTTTTATTTTTAATCTATTTTGGTTTAGAATTCTGAAACTTAAAGAGGAAATTTTTGATATTTTTAATAGGCACTTCCTAGTCTTTTAGGATTCCAAAAGAGAACTTTTTTTTTTCAAAAAAATAATGCTCTTTTCTCTACTTCTTTACTATCATGTCAGGAGTTTATTTATTTCTTGTCTATTCTAATTTATAGAGTTCTTGTTCTTTTAGAATTCTAAAATATAGAGGAAAATTCTAATTTTTTGGTACCACCAAAAAGCGATTGCCAAAGGTGCAAGGAGATAGTGTGATGTCACAAATTATTTTAAAATTTTCAATATATTTTATTTTATTTTATTTTTTGGGACCACCACCTTAGATATATGTAATATTCACTCCTTTTGCATTTATCACCCAATTATTTTACCAAATTTTTAATGTATTTTATTATACACACTTCTTAGTCTTCTAAGATTTTATAGGAGAATTTACTCTTCTTTGGGCAAATATAATAGTTTTTCTTCATAATATTGATCTACTTTTTGCTCTTTTTCTATATTGTCATGTCACATAATCATTTTTAATTTTTCAATCTGTTTTATTTTATACATTACTTTCTCTTCTAGGATTCTAAAACTTAATTTGAGAAAAAATTTAATATTTTTTTGGACCACCACCTTATATAGATACATGTAATATATGTATGTATATGACGTTACCTACCTTTTTTTTCTTCACCAATTTTTTTATTTATTTTTAAATTTATTTATTTTACACATTTTTGGATTAAAAATGGAATTTATTTTTAAATTCGTTTTATATTGCACACTTCCTAGTCTTTTATGATTTTAAAAGGTACCTTTTTTTTTATTTGTTGAACCTTATATAGATATATGTATATTGAGGTCGCCCACTTCTTTTCTTTCTTTCTTTTTTTTTTTTTTTTGCAACAAAATTTCAAATATAATTGTATTTTCCTACAATATTGACCCGACTTTTTTTTCTTCTATTTCTATATTATCTTTAAGAAATTTAATTTGTTTCTTTTCTAATTTTTTTTTGTCCACAGTTCTTTGTAAAATATAATTTAAGGAAATTTGTCCTTTTTTTTACAAAAATATTTTTTAAAATTTTAATTTATTAATATAATTCTTACTCTTTTAAGATTCTAAAACTTAGAAGAATATTTTAGTGATAAAAAAAATGAGGAGTATTTTACTTTTTTTTGGGGTGTCATCATAATATATTGCCCACTTCTTTTTTATTTCATCGCCCAATTGTTATTATAATGTTCAATTTGTTTTATTTTACACCCTTCTTAATCTTTTAAAACTCTAAAAAAATAAAAAAATATCTTAATTAATTAATGACAGCAAAATAATATATAAGCATATTGCAAACTTTTTAAGATAATATATTGACTGTAAAGATTTAAATCTACACTGAATTAAGAGGGTGGAGCAAAAATGAGTGATAACTGCAAAAAGATTAAGCAACAAATCCCTTAAAGTTAAAGGAGAAACTTACCATAATCAAGAATAGTGGCCAAAAAATTTTAGAAACTGAAAGTGTTAGAATTAGAAATAAAAAATACAAAAAATATAAAAAATAAAAAGTATTGAAATGGTAACTTAGTATTGAAAAGTGTTAGAATTACAATTAGAATTAGAAACTGAAAAGTATTGAGATTTTAATAGAATTAAAATTTCTAATAATGAATTCAATATTTAGTCTTTCGGAAATTCTATATTTAGTATCCTTATTGAAATGGTAACTTAGTTATCCATCATTCTCATTAATTAATTATTAAAAGAACTAATATGCTATTTTAGAAGGGTTATCTAGTTTCCTTATTGAAATGGTAACTCAGTTATCCATCATTCTCATTAATTAATTATTAAAAGAACTAATATGCTATTTTAAAAGGGGTTATCATATTTTTTTAATAATGAATTCAATTAATTTTTTTATAACACGATAATGATAATTGTAAATATTTAAGTTATCATAGAATAAATATATAATTCCTCTTTTGATGTTCTAACACAATTAAAATTTCTAAGATATGATGCAAGACAAGCCTTATAAAAAAATTCAAAGAATTTTCGAACAAAAGGTGAGGATCAACGGTTGTGTTTTGAGTTTCTTTTACAATTGGTTTGCATGCCATGTCACAACTCGGGTTCTAAAACCCTGAGTGTTAGTCGGTCATTAAAATGACCCATTGGTTCACATGATTAATTGACAATTTTTCATTAGTCCTTGAGCTAGGTGAGAAATAGTTCTTAAAAGTACTTTAGAAGTGAAGAAAGATTGTCCATTTCCTATTTTCTTCCTATTTCCAATTTCATACACTTCTACCAAATGTCAAAATTCATCCATTTTAAAGCGTTCTAGTATACAAGCAAAGCTTTACCCATGGTCGGTTAGTTCTATTCTTATTTTTCAAATTTTCAAAATGTCCAATATCAACATATACAAGCAATACAATTTACTTTATTTAATTACATGCCGTTAACCTGGGGCTCTAAGGAGCTCATCAACAAAATCATGTCATAACCACAATAAGTAGTCCATTTACAACAAAGGTGAGGGTTTAGATGAACAAATATAGGGAGTTGGTCTTTTAAGTCCACTCTTCAAAAAGGTTCCAAAAATGTTTCCTAGCACATTGGTCTTCATTTCATGGGTTCCTTGCCTGTATCTGCATCTGGTAGGGGTTAGAATAACAAGCCCTGTAAGAAAGTCAAAACAAAGGGAGAACATAACGATGACTTGTGCATACATGTGCTTGTGTTGTGGTAAGCAATATATCTCTATAATGCATAAGCTCAACACTCTGGAATAACATATACATGTAAGATGGCCATGACATAAGCCTATCAAGATAATGAATATATTATTTCATACAATCAATAGTTGGATAAAACAAGGGTTAGACCAACTTATTCATATTTCATTAAGAGTAAGAATCTTGTAGCAACACTTGTCATCATTAATTCTTCATACCACATTATTTATTCATATAACTTCAATGTACATCAAAGGAGGAGTTCATAAGCATTCTAGAAGTTTTCTTACAAGAAATAATCATCACAAGCAAAACATATTTTACAATATACATCTCAAATAATATCAACTTATTTAACAAAGAAGTCAAGAATATTCTAAATCTCTCGCACAAACATTTGGTCAAACACCTTGCAAGCAAGCAATAGTATTAATCATGACTCAAATCTCAAGAATATATAGTGAACACATCAAATGACCAAATCTAAGCATCAAATTCGGATCGAATAGACAAAATAACATATAGAGAGAGATTATGAAAAGAAAACACATAATAGAATCATGCTATGATGGATTTCCCTTGGTACGAAACACATGCAAGGCATTAAAATGCAATAACCATTATATATACATGTGTAGAATTCACAACAATGCCCTACGCATTATGTTCTCCACCCAAGGATTAGACTCCCTACCTTGAAAGGAAGTTAGTTGATGTAAACCTTAGCTTGTGAATCTCCTTCAATTCTTTACCAAATCTCCTCTTTCAATTATCACCTTCCTTCCCTTGTGGTGTAGAATTCAATTCTCCTAAAAGCCGTAATTTCTTCCCATCATTCTACCTCTCAATTTAGTGGAATGAGATGAGAAACAAAAGGAAAATAAGAGGGAGAGGGAAAGAGGAAGAGAAAAATGGGGGAAAAGAGGCTCTGCCCGCAAAGAAAAGGAAAAAAAGTGATTTTGGGATTCCCGTAGCTCGTTCGAACGAATTTTGCCTCGTTCGAACGAAGCCCTATTCATTGGAACTTATTATCAAACGAAAATCGCACAAAAACATTTTGGAAAGTTCGTTTGAACGAACTCAACTGTTCTGTTCAACTTTCAACTTTCACTGCATAGTTCACCAAGCTTCAAACCTCAATATCTCCTAAACCGTAAGGCGAAACTTAATGAAATTTTGCAGGATTGTTCTACATTAAGTCTAGTTTCATATGGCTTTAGAAACACTAAAAAATTCCTCCTACAACCCAAGTTATAGCCAAAACAGTCCGTTGAGGTCAGTTTTCGTTCACCTTTGGTAAAATTATCATAACTCACTCATATAGAATCCAAACAAGGCCCTTTATGTGTCATTTTAAAGAAAAGACATAAAGCTTTAATTCTATATAAGCCTCACTAATTGAATCCAAGGGATTTGGAAGATATGACCTTCTAAAGTAGACAGTTGTGTAGGCTCCTTACCGAGAAAATGGCAAGATCAAGCTAATTGTACTCGTAAGCGATTTTACCGATACAAAGTGTATTCCAACACTTCCAAAATATGATGTTTAGTCCTAAATACATATAAGGGGACTCCCTATGACTCTCAAGGTCAAGGTCTTATTATTAGTCATAACTATTGACATCATAACACATCGTTTCCAATCTTAACTATTTATTAAACGTCAAAAATTTTCCGGGACGTTACATTCCTCATTCTTCAAACAAATTGGATGTATTTTGTTATGGACTGTTAGACAGTCAGCAAATGAAAAATTGTATTCCTTTCTTCTTCTTTTTTCATGAATCAAAAAAAATAAATTGGAGAGAAGATTGAGAGTATTGTTTAGTTTTTGAAGCTTCCCTGTAGAAATATATATATATATATATATTTGTGTAAATATTATATATTTCTATATATATACATATATATTTATAATATTAATATGAAAGCACCTGCAATCATAAATTAAGGTACTAGGATGTTTATTAAGGTTGCATGCCGATTTTGGCATAGTGAGATCAGATTCGTTATATCACTTTGTTCTCCTGCTTCAATATGCACTTCCATGTTGATACAAGGTGAGGAGCGGTGTGGTTGATGGAGTTCATTGACACGTCATAGATTATCAAGGAGCTAACTATTATGAAGACATTGAGCAGGAATCTTGTTTGTGGAGCTTCTTTGAGCATGAATCTTGTTTGTACAGGTATGAGAAAATGAACATAAAGAAGATTAAAGGAAATGAAATCAACTACTAAAAACTAAAAATCAAAGAATCCACCTACTTCACCTTATTTCTCTCTCCTACATTTGTACGAGAGTCTTGTAATATCCTTTGCAAATGTAAATATATTTCACTTTTCATTGGTGGGGATTCAATATGCATATATTGCCTTTATCGGTTCGATAGATGAATCAATTCATTTTTTATAATAAGATAAAGTAATTTAATATACATGTAATAAGATAAAATAAAACTATATTTTTTAGGGCCGTGCATCCATGGGTCCCTAAATAAGTGCATAATTGGTATAAGGTCCAACCAAATTTCCTTAACCCAAAAAGTCTCTCATTTTTTACTTGACCAAAATAACCCTTTATGTGAAAACACGAAAGAAAGAGGTGAAGCTCCCATTCCTACACCATCCGCTGCCACGCCATCACTCTTTTGTTTTAGAAACTTCAAAATTAAATAACTTGTAATATATAAATCTGTTTTTCATGAAAATTA
Source organism: Nyssa sinensis (assembly GCA_008638375.1). Taxonomy (NCBI): domain Eukaryota; kingdom Viridiplantae; phylum Streptophyta; class Magnoliopsida; order Cornales; family Nyssaceae; genus Nyssa; species Nyssa sinensis. The sequence goes on from CM018036.1 coordinate 22,115,152, forward strand.
TTTATTTAGACTCTAAAAATCGAGATCTATCAAACAAGATCTATATTGCATAAAAAATTTTGTCAAAAAAAATCACGCTTTTTTCAATAGAGAATTTTCGTCACATTCTCGATAGAGAAATTTCTCTGTCCAATTTAAACAAAGGAAAAAAAGAAGCAAACATAAATCGTACACAAGGTCATGATCAAATTCAAAAGAGGAAACAAAGATAAAAACAAAGGAGGAAAATAAAAAAAAAAAATTCTAACTAGCAACAAAGAAATGACCTTGTGTACGGAAGGAGGAATTTGTATATTGTGAGTATAACAGAGGGGAGGTCAGTGTCATTTTAGAAAACATGGGGGAGGTCTCAATAATTGTCAGGTAACACGAGGGAGGTCAGTGTAATTATCCCTTTGAATTTCTATTTTGGCTTTGCACATAGTTAAGATAAACCATAGATATGGAGAGCTATTATTGCTTGTAAACTGAAGTGTTTCTTATGCAGTCAAGAGTTATTCCTTTATCTTCATTTATTTGCTTTTTTTTTTTTTTGTGTTGATATATTCTTTTAGTTCTTTTCACTTGTTCTTTCTGGTTTATATGATTTTATTATTTATTTATTTATTTTTTTTTTTTTAAATTTCATGAACCATTAATGTTGAAGATTAAGTGTTGTTTTGTGTAACTTCCTGTTCTTGCCTATGATTCTATAACCTTATTTTTTCCTTAGTCATATTTTTCTTTTTTGTAAGTTCTCATTCTTGCCTATGATTCTAAAACTTAATTTTTTACTTTTATTTACTTCCTTATGCGTAGTAATTCCCTCATTAAAATTAGTTTTCATCACTAATTATTTCCTATTGTTAACTGTCTTACTACAATAATATATACCTGTTTGGACTATGGCTTCCCTGGCTCATGTCTCATTTATTATGTTCAATGACAATCACAGTTGGATGTGAAGGCTGCTAAAAGGGCCATACTTGATGGTATGATTATTTTCTGCACTTCTTTTGATAATAATTCATATTTGACACTTAGCTAGAATTTCTTTGAGTATTTTAGTTAACATTGTTTTCCTTTTAATAGAGGTTTTTTTTCTTTGTTCCAAGTTAGGTTTTCGGAGAACTGATGAGTCTCTTCTTCAAGAAAGTGCTACAGGTATTTTACAATCACCTTTTTTCAAGTTAATCATTTCCTTAAACACCAGTACCTAAATCTTTTCACACGTCATGCAAATGTTTGATCTGCTGATGTAACATCATTTTAATTCGTATGGTCTGATTCCAGAAACTTAATGTTTCGGACGGGAACCAATAGAATACATAGATTTCAGAAAGGCGATCTTATTCTTGTAAATAGCAACAACAAATTATTGATTAAGCCACCGTATCTGAATTTTTTATATTCTTATCAGGGGGATGGCAGGATGGTGCTACAGCTGTATGTGTTTGGGTATTGGGCCAAACGGTAAGTTTGTTTTCATCAGAATAATGTTCTTGTCAAGAGTTTACGATATATCTTAATTTTGCTACAAGTGCAATATGAGATTACTTTTCAATGGTCTGCCTGGCGAAGATTGTTCAAGGTTTATGATGTGGAGCATACAAACAAGAAAAGAGGCAATTTAAGAATTTCACATGAAGCACACTTTGGATCTTCTGTAGTTAAATTTTGGGTTGAGTCGAGTCTTATTTTATGCTGATCTGGAATAATTTTGTTTATGTTTTACTAAGTTTTATGAGTTAGGAGTATTTTGGTAAACTTAAGATTTGCTGAACATTGACTACAATATGGTCAATGGCTTATTTTGGGTCAAATTATGTTATTTGGTTATTTGCGTTTTATAGGAAGCTTAGAATGTTCTAGCCAGTCAAAGTTTTAAGATTCTTATTATGGAGTCCTAGCCTTATAGAAGCACAACAGTCCATAAATATCTATGTAATTTTTCTCTTAAATGGAATTGAGTTTTGAAAATGTGAGAGAAGCCTTTTAAAGTTTTGCGTGATGCATTATGCAACCTTACCTCAAGGGACTGATTCCTGAGGAATTCTAAATGGGGTTCCTACATTTTCTTCTTCTCCTCTTTTTCTACTATTCAATTATTTTTTTGCGGTCTACTACTGTTCCCAGCCCCAGAACAACCTTGATTACATCTTCAAAACCTTGATTTATCTAACATTACAACCACAATCAATTCCCATACCTTTTGCCCATTAATTTTAACAAACAAAACCCTAGTGGCCCTTTTTTTTTTGGGGGGGGGGGGGGGGGTGTTTGGACCCCTGCGTTTGCAAAAGCTTCTCTGTGGTATGATGACCAAGCTTTTAAAACTACTTTTGGGTTGATTTTGCATTTTTGCTTTGCAAAATGCACAGAAGTGCATTCGGGGAAAAGTATCTACGTTTCTGCAGAATCATGTTTGTGCATTTGAAATTTCCAACAATCAATTCTATACTAGTTCAGCAACCTATTACTTTCAAAAACAAGTAATTGCGAAACCCTTTCATCTCCAAACCATACAATCATTCTTTCACCCTTCTAAACCAAGAGCCAACAAGCTTTCTTTAACCTAAGCACACCATTAAATTAATTGTAGGTTCCAGAATTCGAAGTTTCCAAAAGTAGTTCTACATTAATTTGGTATTGGAGTAAAAGATCTTGTTTTTCTTCAATCTTAAATTTTCCTTTTTAATTAATTTACAACTATGGTGACTAATGCAGAGCTTGCATCAAAATTTGAGGTGTATTCAAAAATTTTTGGGATTATAAAGAAAAACTTTGGTTTGAGGATGGGTTCTCTGGAGGCAACAGTTTAGTTCTTGAAGGATTATTCGACTGCTTTCCTAAGTCAATTCAAGGGAGTGGATGAGGACATCAAAAGTGTAAAGTATGAACCTTTGTAATTCAAGTCAGTGGCTGCAACCATTGCCTACCATAGTTGCAATTTCTTCTCCCATATCCATGTTAGATCATCAATTGCTTCCAAAGCTTAAGCTGTTAAAGAATGGGCCAACAATGTATATCAAGCTCTCAACACCCCTTCTCATGTGCGACCTTGGACTCGCACATAAAGAGACAATGAAACCATAGACAAATGCAAAGGAGAAGAGAGTGCAAATGCAAATAGGGAATAAATGCAAATAGAGAGACTTGAATCCAAGACCTTCTCATAACTAAGGCTTTGATATTATGTTAGATCACCAATTGTTCCAAAAGCTTAAGCTGTTAAAGAATGAGCCAACAATGTATATCAAGTTCTCAACAATCCAGACCAGCAAGTTGATCATAAGAAGCCAGATATTGTGATGGCTGTAATACTTGAAAGTACAAAGAGGATAATTACATTATCAATTTTGAGAAAGTCAAAAGTGAACCAAAAGCCTTTTTCCCCCCCTTCTAGCCAATCTAATGATTTATTTGGCTTACAAGTTATCTTAACTAATGTGTTTATAATTCTGGATGGATTAAATGGTAAGAGGGTGACACATAAGAGAGAGGGGAACTGCCTCACCAAGCCTTACTCTGCCTCTTATGGACTCTCTTGTGGTACTATCAAGGATGGTTAACAGCATCAAAACACAAGATCAAACTTCTCTAATGATTTTGCAGTGAACAAATAGATCTTTCACAGACTCCTCATCTTCCTTACACATGCAACACTAGTTTGGAATAGATTTACCCTTAATCGAATTATCAATCATCAGAGGGATGTTGTCCACCTGAAAAAACCGATTCTGGAATGAAAACCATTTTGGTTCTGTTTAATTTCTTTTTTGTGTTTTAATTCGGGTTCTTCTTAATGAAAACTTCACTTATCAACAAATGAAAAATAAAAAAATTGGGAATGTACCTGCCCTTTCAAATACATTTCCAAGGAAAAATCTCATCTAAAGAGCCCACCAATGGCTTGCAAATGATTTTACCTTGATTTTGCCAAAGTTCTAGGAACTCCATTGCTACCTCAACCTCTCAATCACTCACGGATCTACGAAACTGAACATCCCTGTACAATCTATCCTTAATCCTTGAGAAGTCTATGATAATCTGCAACATATGTTTTTCATCGATAACAAGCTGAAACATTTGAGGAAAAGAATTGCTCAAAACACTTCTCTCCACACCATGCATCAAACTAGGATCTGATACTTCCTCTCTCCACTTCTAAGGAATGTATGTCTTTAGTGAACTCTCCCATCCCCCCTAAAGCTTATCCACATTTCCACCTCATGTGGCCCATTTACTTTCTTTGCACCTTAACCCCTTGAATCTTCCCAAATATTTTTCTTCTGTCTTTAATTACTGTTCATGAGTTACTATATACCTTGAACTGCCCCTATTTCATCTCCAAAATCATACCCTACCAAGCTGTAAGCAACTCCAACCCTTTCACCTATCCTTTTGCCATTAATTTAACACACGGATTTTGGTCACTTTTCAAAACTAAGTATTTTTTAGGATCCCTAAGGGGCCGCACCCCTGTCCACATAATCTATGTAGAAAAAGTCATACAAAATACTCTGGCCTCAACAAAAAACTCCACAGAAGAATCTATTAATAAAGAGGAGTTCACTGCAATCCAAAAAAGTAAGGAACTTAGAAGACTATGCTTGAGTATCAATGTAGGAGATTCCACTCCTTTCCAAGATCTCAAATTCCTCTCTCCATATACATGCATCATCAAATAATAGTATTGCCTATTGAATGGCCTTAGCTCTCTTACCACTCTGTAACTTCGTTACTTGGCCAAAACATCCCCCACAAGTCTAGGCATCACCCACTAAATCTGAAACAGCGCACAAAAAAGAACCCACACATTTCAAGCTCCCTCACAATGCAACAATTGGTGGCTCACAATTTCCTCATCCTTTTACACATGCAGGACCAGTTAATAATAATTTGCCTCATCTTATGCAAGGTCAATGCTCAAAATCTCCTTGTAAAGAAAATGTTTTGTTCATTTTTATGTTGACAATTCACTGCAAAAATGAGTTTGCAATTGTGAGGTTTAGTTGCATCACATGAGCAATACTTGTTATCAACATGAAGACTCAAGTTGAATCGTGACTAAATAAAGTGGGAATTCTGAAGATGATGTTCATTCAAATCCACAATGTTTTAGAGTTGTGTACAAGGTAGGTAAATACACACATGCATTTGCATTTCACACGGTGGGTATTTTATCTTTTTAAGTCTAGCTGGGAATGTGTTTAGTTGAGTTTGTAATTTTAGGTAATTTAGTTTTGACTATAGGTTAAATTCACTAATGGAATTGACCATTTTACCCTTGGATTATAACTGGACTTTTTATTTTTGATCCGTGGGCAAATGTTAGTTTCCTCATTTGAACATGCATGTTGTCTTTTGAAAGCAAGTTTCCAGAACTTGTTCGAATGTGCATGTGTATTGCAATGTGTTTATTTGCGTTTGAACACATAAAGTTCTCGTTCAAACTCATGTTGTTCGTTCATTTGAACGTGTGTTCTGTTTTGAGACCTACCTTGGTAATCAATTTCCTAATTTGATTGGGTCTCAAGATTATCTTATATGGCTTCTTATAGTTGTTATATTCACAACTATTGGCTTATATTATTGTTTAGGTCTAATTGAGAGAGTTTAGTCATCTTGCTGCAGGATTTTCTGCTGAATTTTGTTTTCTCAAGTTTATCTTGCTGAGTTTGAGGAGTTGAGTTTTTGATTCCTTGGGTAACCATTTATATAGGCATATATCACTTGCACGCCCAGTGATTGCATGGATTTGCTCATGACTTAATATGTTAGCTTGTATTTTTTTGGTAAGTAATTGTAGGCAGCTTTGTTCAAGGTTCCCTAAAATTGCACTATATGAATCAAGATTCAAACTGACGTCTCACCTATTGCATTCTCCTCTCCCTCAAGCTAGAATCTCACCCAACGCCTAATCTTTTAATGGCCTGAGAACGAGGACATCTCATATAGTCCCTAAATCTGTGAACCTCAGATAATCTGCCACCATAGCTTGCCAGTAAACGACAATATGAAACAATGCGAGGGAAGGATCCTATAAAAAGGACACACCACAACAATGATCAAGCCAGAATTTAATTGTTTGATCACTCCTAATAACAAGTCTAATATACTTAAAAAAAAATTTCCCATCGCTTATAGTTTTCTACACCTCCATTCCATTAGAGATCCGAACCTCCCTGGAATGGTAATCTCCGTTTCCACTCCCATACTTCCCGTCTCTTATATTTCCCATTGCTTATATTTTGTAAAATGTTTCATTCAGGCTTGGATGATTGTGCTAAAAAAGGAGAAAATTAAAACTTTCTTGAGATACAACATCTTTTACTTGTATTTTAAGTAGATGATGAGCTTTCTTCTGTGATGACTCCAAACTCATTTCCTGCATCCCCTACGTGGTTTATAAATCTATATTCGGGGTTTTCGGCCTATTAGTTTAGTGGAAGGGGTGTATAAACTTTTGGTTAGGTTGCTATGTGTGAGATTGAAGCAGGTTTTGGTGGCAGTTACTTTTGGACTGTCAGCGTGCCTTGATAACTGGGCGGCATATATTGGATGTAGTTTTGGTTGCAAATAAATGTGTTGATTCAAGGAAGTGCAGTAACATTCTGGGTGTGGATATTTGCAAAAACTTGTGATCGTGTGAGTTAAAGTTTCTTGCTTTACATGTTGGAGAGGCGGCATATATTGGATGTAGTTTTGTTGATTCAAGGAAGTGCAATAACATTCTGGGTGTGGTAAGCAAGCTGGATATTGCGAAAAGTTATGACCGTGTGAGTTGGAGTATCTTGCTTTACAAGTTAGAGAGGCTAGGCTTTGGTGCTACTTGGAGGAATTGGATTGGATTTTGTATCTGTAAAGTTAAATTTTCAGTTTTGGTTAAAGGTTTAGCTGAGGGGTTCTTTTAGAGTACCAAGGGTTTTCGTCAAGGAGATACTTCGTTTGCGCTTTATGTTTTGTGGTTGTTCGAAGCTTTTAGCAAACTTATTGATCATGTGATGGTTGGGGGTTTGTTGACTAGTTTTGAGGTTGGACGTATAGAATAAATTGACAATTTCTCATTTGTTTTTTTCGCTGATGATATGGTCATTTTTTGTGGGGTGAAGGTAGAATAGTTGTAGTATTTGAGATATCTTTTGTTATGATTTGAGGTGGTGTCTAGTCTTTGTGTGAATTTGCGAAAGAATGAGCTAATCCCTATAGGTGGCCGATTTGACATTGGTTTTGGGTTGTGCAGTGGGTTCTTTTCCAACTAAATGCTTGGGCCGTCCTCATATTAGGCAGAAGTGGTTTGGGATGGTGTGGCGAAGAGGTTTCTGAAACGGATAGTAGGTTTAAAGAGGCAATATTCTCATCAAAAGTACATTGGCTAGACTTCTTAGTATTTTATGTTATTGTTTACTCTGTCAGCCATGAAGCACGAACACTTTATTTCGGCTCACGTGTCCTTGTCGGATACGAATACTTTCTAGATAAGTGTCGGACAAGCGAAAAAATAGTCTAATTTTTATTTATTTATTTTTGAATTTTGGATGCGTTATGAACACGTTAGGGAATGTTTTGAACATGTTTGGGATGTATTTTGTACACATTTTTTGTTTTTATTTATTTATTTATTGATATATTTCCTCTTTTTCTCCCCGTCTATTGTTTTGGTTATATATATGCATAAATATGTTCTATGTAGTAGTTAGTAAATTTGTTTTGAAACTTGAGTACTAGATGTTGATGATTAAATGAAAAAGTTCTTGAATTTTTATTTAATGATTTTTGTTATTTTAATAATATTTTTTGTAATTTGTGTGTTTTTATGCTAAAAGTTTTTGTTATATGGTCATATAAAAAATATGATATATATATATATATCATATTCGACGCGCCCTTGACATATCCGTGTCCTACTTTTTTGAGAAATGTTGTGTCCGTGTGTCTATGCTCCTTAGTCTGTCAGCATCGGTGGAGAAAACACTTAGCTTCTTCAATGATATATATATATATATATATTTATATATATTTTTGGAGTGGCAGTGTCTTGGGGATGAGCGGAAAATACATTTGGTGAGTTGAGATACAATTTATCAGCCTTTAGGGATTTTTTTTTTTTTGGGGGGGGGGGGGGGCTTCAGATAAAAAAAATGAGGGTGTTTAATCAAGCATTGTTAGGGAATTGGTTGCAGTGGTTTGCCACAGATGTTGAGTTGTTGTGGAGACGTGTAATTTAGGGTAAGTATGGGTGTGAGTGGGGAGGTGGACTTAGAGGGAGGTAGTGTTTTCTTATGGGTTGGGTGTGTAGAAGGGTTGGGCAATGGTTCTCATGGATATTGATGTTGTGGTGGGGACAGGGCATAGGGTTGGATTTGGCATGATCGGTGGTGTGGGGATATTATTTTTCAGGTTCTTCTTCTGAACTTGTTTCAATTTTCGGCATGCAGGGATGCTCTGGTCTCTGTTTGTTTCTCTACAGCACAAATTAGAGTTATTTGGGAACCTACATTTCAAAGGAATTTTCATGATTGAGAGCTTGAGCTGGTGGCTGATTTGTTGAGTTTGCTGCATGGCTATAGGGTTAGGGTGGGTGAAGCCGATTGCATCTAGTAGAGGTTGAATGGTAATGGTTTTTTCGACTGTTCAATCTTATTATCAGGTTCTTTTTTTTTTTGGTGGGAGTGACTGGTTGGTTTCCTTTCAAGAATGTTTGGAAGACAAAGGTGTCTTTAAAGGTGTTTTTTTTTTGCATGGACTACTGATTTGGATGTGATTCTTATTGTGGATAATTTGAAGAAGAGTTGTTTGGCTAATAGGTGTTGCACGTGCCATTTGCAGGAGGAATCTGTCTGTTTTTGCATTGCTCAGGGGCTAGGGAGTTGTGGAGCTTGCTTACATTACTCGGTGTGCATTGGGTTATGGTGCTGACTGTTATGGATCTTTTAGTATGTTGGAGAGGGTGTTGGTGTTGTAGCTTAGGCCAGTGGGCGTGGGTCACATCTCTTTGGCTCTTGTGGTGTGTGTGAAGGGAGAGAAATCCGAGAATTTTTGTGGGGAAGGATAGGTCTATCACTGAACTTAAAGGGTTGCTTCTGAATTGGTTATGTTTTTGGATTGTTCAGCGTTACATAGGGTTTGTTGTTTCTTTGTTGATTTTTTGAGTGATACGCATCTATTGTAGTCACTTGGGAGGAGACTTTTGTGCCTGTGGATGTACATTCTTCATGTACACGGGCATACCCTAAGAGGCATGAACACTGGACACGGGACACGGATACGAGACGCGGACACGCGAACATTAAATTTTTTAAAAAAGTGGGATACGGACACATCGGGAATATGTTAAATAATAAATATTTCTCTTTGTATATATGATCATGTAATCTAATTTTAGTATTATTTCTAACAATTTCAAACCTATCTATCAAAGATTAATATTTTTTTGGGTAAATATTAAAATTAAAATTAATACTACTAATAAAGATCTATTTTATCACAAGTTTTATTAAGTTGATTTACTAAAAATTAATATAAATTTTTTTTGAACTAATTTAGTGATATAACATATTGACGAAGTACTCAAAGTGAGAAATTAAATATACAAATTATTATTATTTAATTCAGCAAATAATAAATATCAGAATTATATCAAGTAAGGAAGAGATTTATTATTTTTAGACTTTTAATAATAAAATTTTAAAAAATTAAATACTAATTTTAAAAATTTAATAAATGTTAAAAATAATTTAATAAAATATCAATAAATAATTTTTTATAAGAACTTAATACACTTATTGGGGTGGGGGGCTTGACACGTCATCAAAGGGGATTGTCCAAACAGGGGGTGGGGGGCAAAGGGGCACGTCATTAAAACAATGGGGAAGAGTGGACCGTCATCGGGACTTTGGGGGGGGGGGGGAGATGAACCGATCGCGCAGAGAGAGAGAGAGAGAGAGAGAGAGAGCTGAGAGAAGAAGAGATTGATGAGAGATCGAGAATGCAGATAAAAGAAGAGATGGAGATCGCAGAAAAGAAGACATCAATGAGAGGGAGAGATTGATGGGAGAGAGAGATCAATGAGATCGCAGGAGGAGGTACATGTACTCCTCACTTTTTCTTTATTGAGATTTCATGATTCTCCACTCTTAATCAATTTTTTTAATACCCATCTTCATCTCTTTCGGTTGTGTCCGGTATGTGTCCGAACATCAAAAAATTGAAAAAATTTCGGATATTCAATTTATCGTATCCGACACATGTCTGAGTGTGTCCAGAACGTGTCCGTGTCCCAGACGTGTTGGACAGTGACACTCTGGCCTCCGGATGTGTCAATGCTTCTTAGGGCATACCCCACTTCTTGGGTACTTTTTGAAAAACATCATATACTTATAAAAAAAATGCATTGGAAAGTCATAATTTTAGTGGAAACTTCAAAGTTTCTCACTTTTACTCTTCAAATTTATTTATAATGGGACAAAGCTTCACTCAACAAAGCCTATGTCCTTGGTTACATGAATCGTTTTTTGATATTTTGCTCCATCTAGGCCTGAGGGCCATACTTTTGCTAAGTTGTATCGTGTCCTTTCTTCCTACTGCAATGCAGGCCCATTTGGTCTAACCCTCACCCAAGTTTGTAATTATCTTTTTCTTCCCCCAATGTCTGGTTGGCGACATAGTGATTTTGATATTCAGTAGAACTTGCTTTCTATTCAGCTGTATATCTATATTGTTTAGATTATAGTCAATGATATGTCAATGCATCTTTCTGTCATACTTATTTTGGCCTTATTAGTGCCCCTACATATGCCAGTTGGAAACTCTAATGGTGTTTAGTAGCATAGGATCTTCATGATGCCCAAAACAAAGAGAATATGCATACTTTTCTATACCAAAAAGGCAACAAAGAAAATTAAAAAGAAAAGAAGAAAAAACTCATGGACTCCAAATTGTTGTATTGCAGTGCAATTGTGTTCTTTCAAACATCTAAACACAGCCATCAAATGTTGTAGTATCATCTCTTCTCTCCTTTCTATCTTGATTACAGATCATGCCTTTTCTGTTGATGTAAATTGACTAGTTTCTTTGTGTCATTTCATTAGGTATCTGATGGCAGTGATGAATGAAAGTTTATTTAGCAATTGTCCTGAAGTAATGTTTTATATATTCTCTAACTTAGTTCGATATATTTTCTTTGACTTAGTTCTATATATTTTCTTTGACTTAGTGCTGTACTAGTGGCTGTCTCCATATTGAATTATCTTATTAACTAATAGAATAATAGATTAAGTTTTGCTTGTCTTGTAAACTTTAATTGTGGAAAGGTATATCTCAAAATGTTAGTCCTGATTCTCCTGAATGGCCTTTCTGGTAAGATTTGATGATCTGCATACTCCTCTTTCATAGTAGGGAAATTTTCATAAATGATGGTTGATGCTTCCTAGCAGTTCCCTAAGAATTTTTTTGTTTTAAAATATTATTAATTATTGTTTTGTGGGTTTAAGCCATTGACATGCATCACTGAAGAGAATAACAAATTGTGCTAAATAAATAGTATACAAATGAAGAAGTGTGCGAATGATCTATTTTGGTGCTTTAGATGTTCAATGATCTCTACAATTCTTAACCATTTGGGGATCATTTCCAGGTAAATATCATTGACTTGTTGCGAATGAATGAGTTTACAAAGTTGTGACTCAGGATATGTGAATGCATGAGTCAAATTTATGCGCAGAATATACTTTAGTGCCTTTTCAAAATTTTAATTCTTTATTTTTCTATTTTTGGTTGGTTTTATGTTGTCTTTTCTTTTGTATTTGTGGTGAACTTTTAACAGATCGACTAACCATATGTTATCTAGGTGTTTGTCGCCAATGTTGGAGATGCAAGAGCAGTGGTAGCACGGTCATCTGCTGCGGATGGTTTGCAGAATAATTCAGATGGATTAAGTCCATTAAAGGCCATTGTTTTGACAAGGGAACACAAGGCCATCTATCCACAGGAACGTGCACGCATACAGAAGGTAAGAACTATGCATGTGGTAGAAATATATTAAAGCTTATATGTTTTTTTCCCTTCCTATCCTTTTTGCTGCTACTGTTGCATATACCAACAGTGCAAGCAAGTGAGTGGGATTATGACTCACGATAATCTTGAGTGGTTGTTATGGATGACATTCTTTTCTAAATGATGATGTTTGAATCAGAGATGTTACAAGTAGAAACAGAGATTTTATTTTAAAATTTCACATTTTTTCTGTAGCTTCTCATATTCACACGAGGAAAATCTATTTAAAATTTCAACATTTTGAATGTAACTGATTAAAGCATATCTATGGTTGTTTAAAACTGCATAAGCTGATCATGAACAGTATCAAATTGGCTTGCTGAGAGTTCAAGCTCATTTCATTGGCAAAACAGCCAATCCCAAGCTCAAGTGTTATTACCTTATTGGCTAACCACCAAGCTTGAGCAATATGTTTGGCTTAATTAAGCTTTTGAAATGTTATACCTTATTGCTTAACCCCAAGCTTGAGGAATGGGTTTGGCTTAATTAAGCTTTCGTAAAGTTGATATAGGTCTCATGTATTTATGGTTGCCCTACGAGTTTACTTTAGAAGAAAAGTTGGCATATTTTACAAAGCTGATTACGTATGAGGATTGATAAGTTGCAATTGCTTATTTGCACTAGTAAAAGTAGAGTTTATGACATGAAAATGAATGGTGGATTAGATTAATGAACAAGTTCGAGCTTTGCCAAAGGCTACCTGAACCAACTTGAAGGGGTATTGGAGCTAAAATCACATTTGACCAGAACTTCAACTGTACTGAGCTGAGTCAGCTCAGCTCTTGGCTCGTACGCCCTTCGATTATTTTTTGATCCTGACTCATGAGTTACAGTGAAACTTGTTCTGGTTGAGTAATTTTTAATTTTTTTTTAAATTTTCACTTGTGGTTCAAAATGTCCCATTGTTTTGCTAATTTTCATTCTGATCATGTTTCAATATTTTTTGGATGTCTCATGCCTTTCAGAATTAAAATTTTTTCTTCCTTCTTGTTTTTATTGAAATTGAACCTTAGGCCTGGTGGCTTCATATTTGATTTTTCATAAAGTTATCATTTCCAATGTTCGTAGAGGTCTGTACATCTGGACATTCTACACTGAAGTCTGTCTTGAAAACATGAGATTTTTTGGATGTCAGGCTTTATAATAATTGAGTGTTGTTTCAGCATCATTTTCAGTCATTTTAGATGACATATCCTGATTACCATGTGGTGTGGACCTGCTTAATAAAATATCACAACTAATAAGAGCTGTTACCATGCCTTTCCTCTGAACTTGGAAAAGAAAAAAGGGAAAATATGCTCTCTTGGCCACTATTTCTTTTATTTCTGCTACATTTGGGATGGTATTTTCAGTCATTTTAGATGACATATCCTGATTACCATGTGGTGTGGACCTGCTTAATAACATATCACAACTAATAAAAGCTGAAACCATGCCTTTCCTCTGAACTTGGAAAGGAAAAAAGGGAAAATATGCTCTCTTGGCCACTATTTCTTTTATTTCTGCTACATTTGGGACGGTGTTTTCAGTCCTAATTAATAAGAGAAACTTTAGTTGGTGATAGGTGGATATCAACATGTTTATGAGTGGACATAAGGATGATCCACTGCTTCTGAAATCAATATTTTTTACATTTGGACTGACAGGAAATCTAGTAGATAGTGCAAAATTTATACATTGGACGGAGTTTTGTCAATGCAGTCCTTATTCGTTCCCTGTTTTATTATTATTTGTTGTGTGCTCAATTTTCTTACCCTGAACCTTCTTATGCTTTTCTACTCACATGTGCTTTGTTTTTTCAGGCTGGTGGTTCTGTCAGTTCTAATGGACGATTACAGGGCCGCCTTGAAGTTTCTAGGGCATTTGGAGATCGCCAGTTCAAGAAGGTTTCTAGCTTTATTTTTTCACAAATACATGGCTGTTTTACTTCCTTTTCATTTGCCTATTAGCTGAAAGGAATTTGTGCAGTAGCATAATATCAAGATAAATGAAGGTAGCGACTTTCTTTTATTTCCAGTTGAGAAATCAGACCAAATTTTATTTCTCTTAACTGGCTGTAGTTTTCCTTGGTGTGGTCTTATTTTGTTTTGATTTTTTTTTGGGGGTTGTCCATTTCTTATAACACTCGAGGGTTTTTTCAGGATAACATGCCAGAACTTGGAAAAATTCATTTTTGTGTATGACTACTACACTTGTGTCTTGTTTTGGCTATTGGCTGAAGAGGTATACTCTTAAACTAGTGTGCTAGTGCATGTGCATAAGGTTTAAACTTGGATTTAAGCTGATAATGACCCTTAAGAGGAACTTGTAGAAAGGTTGGAAATGCAGTAATATGGTTGAAGCTCATGAAATGTTGGAGACATTGAAGTCATACCTCAAAACATAATTGAAAGAATTTTGCATTTATAGATTGGTGCTGACATTCAAGTAAAACCCGGAAGTTAAATATAACCCTGGGTGGTGGGAATATGTTGAAGGCAGATGGGAATAAGAGAATAATGAGTCTTCTGCAGGCAAGAAGTCTCCAAATAATTGATACATTGGGATTACTTAGTTGGGTTGAACTGTACAGGAGAGATGACATGTCATCCGTTGAAGCTGAGTCTTGGCACTAAATATGAAAGATTATCAATACTGATATTAAATTTGATGAGAGCTAATGTTGTTGCTCATTATTGTCTTCTCTGGTCTATTTGGAGGTTGAAGTTGAAACATTGCTGTCAGTATAACATGGTAAAGGAAATCTGTTGGTCAGGATGAGATTTTGGATTTCTTTTGATTATTTATCTTCAGCTTTCATGTGGCATATTTGGCTGGAAAGGAATTGGCGAACTTTTGAGGGGTTTGAGAATTCTATTAATATTGTGAAGAAGAGTATCTTGGACACGTTTCATTTTTGGGTTGTTGGGAAATATCCTATTTCCCTCTTTGATTTTTTAGAGTTTTTGGGAGAGCTTAATTGTAAGGAGTTTTATATGTAGTTTTCTTTTTTGTAGATGGCAGTGCCCCTTTTGGCACACTTTAATAATATATACCTGTACCTATCAAAAAATAAAATAAAATTTATCTTCTGTTTTCTCCTAAATTTTATTTAGAGTCCTTAGTGATGATGTGTGGTTAATACTCTCGAGATTCCTGATTTCCAATCATTGGTGATTCGATGGAAGGACATATTTTCAAAGTATATGCTTCTTGTTTTTGTACCTCTCTCTGTGTCTATCAATTTTTATTTCACGAAATGTTCAGTTATATCTCAAGGCTTGTTAACTAATTTAGAAGTAAAGAATTACAGAAATCTGAAATCCTAAATGAAGTAAAATTTTCGAAGGATACATTAGTGGCTTTTGAACTTACTGCAACACACTAGGCTCATTGCTTTATGGACACTCGCACATTTTGAAATCATTGACAGTTACTCTGATACTATTTATTTTGAAGTGCATAGTATTTTGCTTTTCTTTTTCTTTTTTTGGTAAAATTAAGAACTCATCAAGACCAAACATGGATTACAAACCCAAAATTAAGTTGCATCATCCATCCAGGGAATTAAGGACCTATGAGCGTCGTCATGAGCCCTTGCTACCCTAGGATATTCCTTGTGTTCCATATCTTATTTAAAGAAGCAAATCGTCCAAGTCAAACTGAAATTTCTTGTGCATTTTCCACTTGTAAAACTGAATACTTCTTGAAGGATAGCCTACCTTTACCCCTCTAAACTCTCTATGATGTGAAAATTTATGAAACTACTAATGAATTACTTATAATTACCCTATTTCTGTTGTTTATTTGTCTTATCCTTTTGATAATACTTATTTTCTTGATGCCTGTGCTGGTTGACCATACTAGTGGATTCATTTGTTTACATCTGCGTCGTCCTTTCTTCTCCTGTGAAAATTGTATCTGTTATTCTATTTCTTGTGTTAGGATGCTTGCTACATTCTTGATTGGTTTTGCAATGTGGAATCCATATATATATATATTTATGATTTGTCTTCTCCGTTGTTCTTTTTATTTTATACCAGCAGTTTTGCTGTTCAATGAAACCATAGATAATATATGATGTGTCACTATCTCAAAGAAGTATGTGAATTGCAGGTGGGTGTTGTTGCGACCCCAGATATCCATTCTTTTGACCTTACAGAGAGAGAGCACTTTATCATTCTGGGCTGTGATGGCCTGTGGGGGGTATATATTCTATTAATTGTTTTCTATGTCTTCATATTTATATTTCTATATGAGATCCATTGTGTCAGTGCATGCATTTTTAAGTTTGATCACAATTATAAAATTGATATTGTCAATGTCTGTCAGGTTTTTGGACCGAGTGATGCTGTTGAATATGTTCACAAGCTGTTGAAGGTAAGAAGAAATCTTTCACTTCCCCCTAGTGTTTTCTTGTGAGGATTCAGTGTTTGGACTTCTAGTTGAAGTTGAATTAGTCTAATTAGTTCCTGTTTTTTCTTTTAGTCAATGTATATGTTTTTTCAGTTTCTTTAGAATAAGGGCATTTTAGGGGAAAATTTTTGAATGGGTTCGGTACAGTAAGGTGGTAATATACCCATCTAATGATATTCTGTCATGTGTAATATGACACACCTTTTTTAGTGGGACATATTATATGTGTTAAGAGTGTTATTGGAATGGCGCATTGACATGTGGTGTACCAGACCCACCCAATAATACCTCCATTTTAGAATCTTTTAATTTTTTTTTTTAATGTAGTTATGGTAATAGCTAAATATAAGGAAATTTGTGTCTTCAAATGCAATAAGGTAAAACGGACTCGTCCACTTTGGAAGGATGACCACTTCGTAATTAAGTGATCACCTGTCATATTATTTGTTCCAATTTTGAATCTCTGTTGATGCTTCATTTGTTGATAGAACTTCTGGATAAAAACCGATTCTCGATGGGTTTGTCTTGTGACATGACCATGATTTCATGTGTAAAAATTTTAATTATATGTTGAATTCTTCATCACTTTTTGATAAATAATTTCTTAAAGTGCTCCAATGGTTGTTTGTGATGATTTTATCCAAAATGAAGGAATATGTCAGACAAGTATATATACCTTGCCAAGGAGAACATATCTATCTTATACATAAAATAAGGGGAGCTATAAAGTCTATTTTGTCCCCTTTGTAATTAGGTTGAGACTTGACTAGGCAAGTATTTCCCAGGTACTTCTTATCCAAGAATTTGTTTGATGGAACATTACCACTATTGTATATTTAGTTAGATTTTCGCAGAGGGCTTTACGCTTCATATTAGTTAGATTTTTGTACGGCTTTATGCTTCATATTGTTTATGCAAAATGATGACAGAAGGTTTGAAAGAGTTGCTTACTGAACCTCCACAACTGTTTGGCAGGAGGGCTTATCTGTTGCAACTGTGACCCGCCGCCTTGTAAGGGAAGCTGTCCGTGAGCGCCGCTGCAAAGATAACTGTACTGCAATTGTCATTTTTTTCAGGCACAAGTAGGTTCTAAAGTACTTCAATTTTATTTTGAGAGAAACTTGACTGCTTTCTACATGATAAGTGGGGTTTCGCTCTTCCTCTTCCTGGTTCTGTTGCCATCCATGCCCAGAACATGGTTATTGTTTTGTTAACTGTTAAATGTTGATAGTCAATCCTTAGTTTTGCAACTATGTCGATTTGAAGTTGCTTGGAAACTGTCATAGCAGGTTATGAAACCCTACTCTTTAAATTTGATGTGGTTTTAGGAATATGTTGAACAATTGCTGGATGTTTTCATAATGAATCCGATACAAAAGCGATGCAAACATGCTCCACCAACTAAGAAGAAAACTGGTAATTTTCATGTAAAAAGGACAATTTGAAAAGATGCAATGCAGCGAGTGTATAATAAATACTCTTTGAATACTCTGTCATCAGCTTCTCATTAGATGGCCAGAGTCCGAGTGTGACATTTGGGTATCTTTCCTCCAAATGATCGTATTTTTCGAAAAACAGATCGAGTACCATATTGTTCTTCGTTTATGGGACAATACAATAATACACCAATGTTTTGAAACCTGGATGTTTAGGTCATTTGAACTGGGTTGCACCCGATTCGGAACTATTATTAGATTGGATCGACCAATCTAATGTGAATAATTCAAAGAACTCCGGTAGGTTAGTTGGTTTTACTAGTCAACCGGTGATCTTAATTAAACCAATAGTTTAAAGATCATTTTTTAAAAAAAGTTTTAATTTTACATAAAATTGTCTCGTGTGGGCATCTTACATTAGATATTGATGATATCTATAATAGGCTTACAAAGATGGCTATATGATAGTTGTAACAAAAAAAAGTGAAGAATAAGCTCATGAGAGCTTGCCTTTAGACCAGAAGTATAGGCTCTTAGGTCCAAAATGGATAATACTTTCACTTGAGGCTTACAAAGATGGCTATATGATAGTTGTAACAAAAAAAGTGAAGAATAAGCTCATGAGAGCTTGCCTTTAGACCAGAAGTATAGGCTCTTAGGTCCAAAATGGATAATACACTCACTTGTGCGAGCTGAAACACATATCTTACAAGTTACAACATGGTATTGGAGTTGGTGTTGGTCAGAGTTGTACATATCTTACAAGGTGGGGTTGTTGTTGGCATCCCATATTGGATGTGAAAAATATTTATGATATACTCATAAAAGTCCCGAAGGACACCTCTAACAAAAGATGTGCCTTTTGGACTTGGGTCTTAAAAAGATAATTTCATGATGGCTTGCTGTTGGACTAAAAGTTTAAGCTTTGCGAAACTACATGTGAGGGAGAGAGTAGGTTGCTATTGTCTTTGTCACGCCCTGAATTTTCACAAACCCGTGGAGTGAGTGAAATGAAATAAGAAAAATAAATGAAAGGCTATTAAGATGGATTTAATTGATTATTCATTTACTCACCCCTGTTTCTCCAAAATTTGAAATTAAAACTTGCTATTGACTTAACCAAAATGGTTTTCTAATGTCTATCAAATATCCCTCCCAATTAATATTCAAAATTAGTCTAAGTCATGTTCAAAAACAGCCTCCAAAATAGCCCCAAAATCTCTCTAAGTAAACCTTGGAACAATGACCCAAATGTGTCCCAAATGTCCTAAGACATAGGCCAAAAAGTCTATCAAAATTTGTTTAAGGAAGTGGCCAAGCATGGTCCAATAAAGTGGCCAAACATGGCCCAATAGGGTGCCCAAATATGGCCCAAAAGGATAGCCAAACATGGCTCAAAAGGGTGGCCAAAGGCAGGTGTCAAGAGGGGTGCCATGGGCTGTCAAGCAGCAGGCGTGGGTGCGCGCAGGGCGTGCAGGTAGTGGGCGAGCACGCGGGTGAGGGCAGCTGGCAGGCGCGCAGGGCAGGCTGGGGCGCGCAGGTGAGTGTGGCGTGGGGCCCGCGGGTGTGCGAGAGCAGGAGGCGCGCGGCTGGGCTGCGGCAGGGGGCTGGGGCATGTTAGGCTGCTGGTCTAGGGCACTACTACAGGTGCACTGTAGCAACAGTGTATTTACTGCAGCTGAATTTCTCTGTCCAACAGTTCATTTTCTCTGTTTTTCAAAGTTTTAAAGGCTACTTTTTCTTCATTTTTAGCCTATTTCCTCAAGGTTTTTAGCCACCTTTTTTGGCACTTTTTCACCAATAATTTAGGGTGTTTTACACATAATTATCCTTTTAATTTAACAAAATTTTAGCATCGCTTCCTTTATTTTCTAAGCCTTTTCCACCTAATTTTTCACAACACAACCTAGCATTTCTCAAATTAGCAACCAAATATATCCTTTGATCCAACTAAACATCTATACATCATTTAAAATATACAATCCTCCATACACATATGCTTGAAATTTAAAACGTCACAACCTTACGTTCATTACAAATATAGGGCATTGCCTATTGTGTTTATAATATACAAGATTTTTACAAATTCGTTACATATGTCTTTGGGCTTATGCCCTCATAAAACTCAAAAATTATGCCCTAAGGCCAAATATCCTTCATGATCCATGTCCCCTCCATTCTTCAAGACTTTTTCAAGTCTCAAGTATCGGGAGCCTCATCTGTAATATGATATCCCACGAGAGGTCAACTCAACTGCTGGTATGACATAATGCTAATGCAAGGAACAAGGTTAAGACATGGCATGTGCAAGTGTACAATTATAAGCTATAACCCTCTAATCCCTCAATGCTATGCAATGGCAATATGCATGACACACCTATGTAACTCTATGCCACACCCATGTCTCACTTCACGGCTCTTCCCCGTTAGACACGAGTACCAATCGTATGTCTCGCTTCACGGTCCGTCCCCGTTGGATCACGAGTACCATGGCCAATTTTGGATTTTCTCACCACAGGATTTACACCTTCATAATGCATAACACTAAAGTGCTCAACCCACACTATGTTTCCAAAGGTTAACACCATGCCAATATGCTTTGATTTTCCTATGCAATCTCAAAAAGGCATTTTATTAAATACATGGTATACACCTTAAATCATGCGTCATCCATAAAGCAAATTCTAACTTTCAAACCACACAACTTTTTCTATATGAACATATGCTATATACAATCAATTTAAACACATGCTCATTTTACATGTTCACTATATTATCAATTCTTAAAGAACACATAATTATACAAAGCATCAATGCATTAACCAACCATATCTTTCAAAACACAAGGTCTATTCACATGAACATAAGCCACAATGTAATGAATCAAACATATCTTCAAGTTACATGTTCATTATTTTGACAAAATCTCAAATAACTCAAAAAACACACAAGTATACAAATTACCAACTCTAGGTTTTTTAAAGCAACTACATCTTAAATGACTTTCTAACAAGAATTAAACATATAAATCACCCAATCAACATATAAAACACTCCTAAACTTAACCCTATTCTTTACTTAGCAAGATATCATACCTAAAAAGGTTTTTCTCAACCCTAGGGAGTTGTGCTCACTGTGCAGCTGAACCAATTGGTGAGAATGTAGCCCTTGACGTGGGGAACAACTTCTAGAAGGAAGCCTTGTGAGATTCCAAGGCTAGAGATGTGTTTTGGAAGCTTGAAAGTTGAAAAACCCTAAGGTTTTCTTCATTTTTCTCTCCATGCACGACCTGCAGCTCCTTTCTTAGACCAATTCTGTATATTTTTTATCCTAAGTACTCTATTTATACTAAAGGAGCCAAGGGAGAAAAAGACCCTTTTGCCCTTAATGAGTTCGGGACCCCGTTACACTACAACCCGTCCCAAAACGTCTCAATTCGATATTTTGTTTTAACCAAAGTTCTTCAAATTATTTTTAAATGATATTTTCTTGAAAATTTTATTTTCGCTTGTGGGCGGGTTTGGTCGGGTCCACTCGGTCTAAGGCTGTAAACAGATCGGATTTGGACCGGATTAAAGCCGATCCGAATCCGATCCGTTTAATAAGAAATCTGATCCGATCCGATCCGTTAATCCGACGGATCAGGCGAATGTTAATCCGTATCCGAATCTGTTAATAACCGGATCTCCGATCTGTTAATCCGGTCCGATCCGTTTAAAATTAATATATATATATATATTAAAATTAATAAAATGAATATATTATTAATAAAATGAATATATTATATATTATATATAATATATATATATATTAAAATTAATATATATAATAAATATATATTAATATATATATATATATATATATAAACGGATCGGATCAGCATATATCATATCCGGTCCGTTTATATTTGGGATAATCGGATTCAGATTCGAATCGGATCGGGTCACGGATCACTATTTCTAATACCATATCTGGACTTAACGGATCAGATCGGATCGAGATCCGATCCATTGACAGCTCTAACCCGGGCCACCCGGGATGCCCTTTTGGTCTAATTTTTTAAACTATCTCCGATTAGGCTCAAATTCTCACAAGAGTTGTATCTTAACATTCTAAGCATATTTCTCTTCTATGACATACTCAAAATATGCATTCTAAACATGACTTATGCTTAAATGATGCATGTATAACGCTCTACCAACAAACTAGTGCATAAATAGTGACCTACCGGTAAAAACAAAAAATTTATCCTGATTTTTCAGATCTTTACAGTCTCGTATTTGTTAAATTATGGTCCAAGTGTTCAAACATGATCATTTAGTATTGTAATAACTTACACTTCAAAAGAAGACTTGAGGGATGTCTTCATGAACTTAATGGATTCATATTGAACAATCACTTGTTGACGTATATAAATTAAGGGTGCACAAAAGATCGAGGACCGACTCAAATTGAATGGGTTGAATTGAGTCGGTTCTAAAGATGATTTGAGTTAAGTTGATTCTAGAATCGGAATATTCGGATTAGTTCTAGCTAAAGTTCAGATAAACCAATTCAACCCAACTCAAGAACCAAACTCTTAAAAAATATACTTTTACAAAAATTAAGAAAATTATATATATATAATTTGATTTACAAGTACTATACTTATATATATTATTTTATACCTTTACCACATTAACATATGTATTTTTATATATATACATATAAATAATGGATCATTATATTTATATATAACTTGGGTGTGGGTCACTGGGTAGTTCAAGTGAGGTTACAAAGGCAATTAAGTAAAGTGGGTAACATCACGACATTGTTGTGTTCTTGGTTAGTTTGAGATCAACATGACATTTGCTATGATGGAAGTTGCAGGAAAACTGAATTTTTTTTTTTTTCATTTTGAGGATGTTTTCAACTTTTTAACCAAAATAGGGTTATTTTTATTTTATTTATCAAAATGGGATTGTTTTATTAAAATGTTACTTCAAGTTTTTTAATTTTATTTACTAATGTAGGAGGATTGTTTTATTAAAATCTTAATTCAAAAATATTCTAATTTTTTTTTTGGGTATATGAAACATATATATATATATATATACACATACATATATATATATATATAAAATATACATGCATATAATTAAAATCAAATTTTCATATAGCGAAAAACATATAATAGATTTGATATTACGGATAAAATCGGAACCAACCCAACTTGAATATTTTTGGGTTGGGTTAGTTCGAGTTTGGTTCTTATTTTTTAAAACTGTTTATGCTCGGAGGTTGGTTTTGGTTCTTTTATTAACCGACCTATGTGCACCCCTAGTAGAAATGCATGAATTCGATCACCAACCACCGGATAAAAGCAATTTTTTGGAACAATACTATGTAACATTTATCACACTTTAAACGCAAAGAATAAAATTTACTGTAATAAATACATTACAAAGGTTGGGGAATAAACCATTCTATTTTTCCAAAGGAAGCGATTTTTGGGTGTAACCCCAATTACCCATTATCATATGTATTTGAGGAGATTTTAATCAACGAGTTTTAGTTGCAATCCCACGGACTTTTTTTTTTAAAAAAAAAAATTTATAAGCCTACCAAATAAAAAAGAAAAAAGAAAAAAATTAAAGGCAGATAGCAACTGAAATGGAGGCAGTAGTACCTTGGATTATTTTATCTTCATATCATTATACAAAATTATAATACTTGCATGTGCTTCTCTCCTTATGTTAAATGTACAAAGAATAAAAAAATACCAAAATGATATGAAGGACCACATGCTATCCTTAATATATTCCTTCCAAGTTAATTTCTCCTCCTTCCTTCTCGTCCATTAAGAATAACTATCTCAAACTTAATATTTACCATATTACATAGAGTGCTACTCTTACGGATTCAATGAGGGAAAAGGGAAAGAAAGGAAAAAAAAATTCAAATAAAAGAAATTTCTTTCATATTTTCTTTTTTTTTGTCTCTTAAATAAAATTAAAAAATTATATTTTTCCAAAATTAATTAAAAATTAAAAAAAAATTAAATAACATGTAAAATTTTAATTTTTGTAAAACATTTCCTTATGTTTTGATTTTCCTTTCTATTTTACATGATAACCAAATAAGAAAAACCGTTTTCTTTGCAATGCCTAGTCTAATACGTACATATATATGTAATGAGAAAAAGGCTTTTTTTTTTTTTTAATTATTATCATTTATTTATTTATCTAACTTAATTTATCACCTTTATTGGGCCTTGAAGCACAAATAATTACATATACCTCATTATGGAAATTCAAAACTTTTGGTTTCTTGAAATTTTTGTATAAGTGTCTTGAGATATACATTTTTGGTGTTCAATGAAATCATGGTTGTGAAATGTTTAAATAACAACGGTAACCATATTATTCCTTGAATAATATACTTAACCACCACATGATGCCCATTCAAATTATCTGGACCATCCAATAAATTTATCATGTGGTGAACTTAATTGATCAAGAATTGAGGAATTTATTAGTCGGGAGTAATGCTAGATATACTTTAAAAAAATTATCAGATTTATTCATTCGTACAACTCCTTTCAAATTTTAAACAAAAACAACAATATTTTTCTTTTGATTTCAAAAATATCCTTTAACATATATATATATATATATATATATATATATATATAAATCATTTATACCAAGTATTTTTTTTTAAGTACAACGATGAGGTAGATAATTTTTTTTTACCTTAGTGTGTATAAGCGCACACACTGAATCTCAAATTTAAACTACATTTTTAATAAAAGAAAATTTTATCATGTGGAATAAAACCACGGTCCTTATACCAAGTATTTCTCCTTACTCAGTTGCTGCCCTCTAATAATAGTAGAGACAATGGTCCTCCTACCACACAAATAAAATGAGGAGAGAGGTGGGGACATGATCCATGAAAAGAAAGAGGTTGGCCTTTACCTACCTGTCCAACATGCTGTATCATTACCTTGTCTCCTTAACAAAATTCAATTCTCAAGTCAACATGCAAATGGGATTTAGATACACATTAATGGAGAGATTACATGCAAAGCACAAAGCAAAAATACCAGACATTACATGTGTATATAATAGATACAAAGTATTTCATATATGATAACACTATGATTATTTGCATATGCTTCTGAAGCAGTATGCTACCTTCATGCATCGAATAATGCACAATATTCAAATGCTGTCCCTTCATGTGCCAGTGTGTGTGTATATACCTTTGTGATTATATATACTTCATGAAGCCCCAGGGAAAGAAGGAGGTGAACAGTATGGCGAAAGAGAGTGTTGTGTCAGAGAAAATGAAGCTTCTTCTGGCATTGCTTGCCTTGCAGCTCTGCTTTGCAGGATTTCACATTGTCTCTAGGGTTGCATTGAACATTGGTGTGAGCCAAGTTGTTTACCCAGTTTATAGGAACATCATTGCATTGCTTTTGTTGGGCCCATTTGCTTATTTCTTAGAGAAGTGAGTTCTTTAATTTGTTCAAAGCAGTCATTATTTATTCTTCTTCTAAGAAGACCAAAGGATGGATTAATTATTCTCTTCTTGTTTGGGTTAATTAATTATTAACATCAGTTGTGTGGTGATGTTCTCTATTTTCAGGAAAGACAGACCACCTCTTACTTTTTCTGTAGTGGTTCAGCTCTTCTTCCTAGCATTATTGGGGTAAACAACAACTTGACCACATGATCCGTTACCATATTAAATAAATATTGTTTTCTCAACCCTTTTTCCCTCCTCTCTTTGTTCCTTATCAGCTTCATTTCTGTTCCAGAATCACTGCAAATCAAGGATTTTATATCTTGGGCTTGTATTATGCATCCCCAACTTTTGCATCTGCAATGCAAAACTCAGTTCCTGCAATTACTTTTGTCATGGCTTCTGCTCTAAGGTACAAAAAGGCTTCTTTAGTGTGTGTGTGAGGGGGGAGAGAAAGAGAGGGAGAGAGAGAGTAATTTATTTTACGGTTTTATATTACCACTAACATAGCTTATGTAATTCTCATAAATTCGAACCTTGTATATTTTTTCCAAATTCTTTTTTTTTTTTGTAAGTTACCCTTGGATTAAATTGAAAAATGGTTTGAGTAATATCCTCAAGATTCGAGACTCAGCCCCACCCTAAGGGCCAATTACGTGTGACGTAAGTTTTACGTCTTACTAGTTCGTGTGGCAAGTAGAGTGTTGCACGATCTGAAGAGATTTATTCGCATAGACAAAAATTGGTGTTGCTGGATTCCTCTACCTATTAAAAAAAGATTTTTTCATAAATTTTCTCCACAATAATTTCTTGAAAATTAAGTTAGAAATCACAAGCATCTATAACTAGTGATTACTAAATGATGAAAAGAAGAAAAAAGGGTGTCATGTAGCATGTATTGTCTATATATATATATATATATATATACATAGTAAGTACTTTGGATGTTTTTTCTGACCTCTTTCCATTTATCTGTCTCCCTCTCACAGACTTGAGCAAGTTAATATTGCAAAGAGAGATGGGTTGGCAAAAGTTGTGGGTACCATTGCAAGTGTAGGGGGTGCCACTATTATTACTCTGTACAAAGGTCCTCCTCTTCTACACCAGGAAGAGCAACCATTGGGAAATGCCTTAGAGGAAGACATGCTATTCTCTTCTATGAAAATGCAAAGCTGGAAATGGGGCTGTATATACCTGATTGGACATTGCTTATCATGGGCTGGTTGGATGGTCCTTCAGGTCAGCCTATAACCAACACAACTAAAGTATTATGTATTATACACATAATCATAACTCTAGCTAGTATATGTATACAATTACATAGTGCTACTTATGAAATACACAACATGGTGCTACTTATCACATGCATGCAATCTTAATGCTACTCATCCCAATTTTTATCCTGTAGATAAATAATAACGTGGAAATGGAATGACTATTTAGTACCCAACAATTTTTTATTTTATATTTCTAATGTGATGTGACATCACTGTGACTTCTTTAAGAATCAAGTCATGTGGGATCTAAAAGCATCAAATGATAACATGAGGATAAATATGGAGATACAATTTTGCATTGGTGCAGAGATGAATGCAATAATGCATGGAACAATGTCACCAGTACCACATGGTTACACATACATGTTTATCTCCATCTCCATGGAACCAACAACACATTAACAAAACTTGTATTTCAAATATTGCAGGCTCCTATGTTGAAGAAGTACCCTGCTAAACTCTCGCTCACCTCATTGACATGCTTCTTCGGATTGATCCAGTTTTTATTGATAGCAGCCTTTGCAGAAACCGATGCCGACCGTTGGAAAATCCAGTCAGGAGAAGAGCTTTTTACAATCTTATATGCTGTAATAACTACAAAATCAAATTTCTCATTATTTAATCTTAATATATGGGATTTGGATGGTTTATTGAAAATATCTAAGACAATCTCCTGCTTGCTTTTAGGGAGTTGTGTCCTCTGGAATTCTCATCTCTCTTCAAACTTGGTGCATTCACAAAGGAGGGCCAGTGTTTGTTGCCATCTTCCAACCTGTGCAAACAATTTTAGTTGCTATCGTGGCATTTGTAATTCTTGGTGATCAGTTATACTTGGGAGGGTAAGTAGACCAAAATTTTCTCTCTCTCTCTCTCTCTCTCTCTCTCTCTCTCACACACACACACACACACACATTATAATTTTATAATAGTACTGAAACATACAATATTTTACAAAGTTACTTTACAAATGAAAGTAATTCTATTTTTTTCCAACTTGTGTTTCAGGATTATTGGTGGGATTCTCATTATGTTGGGTCTCTACTCAGTTCTATGGGGTAAAACTGAGGAGAAGAGAGCAGCAAACCAAGATAAGGAAGAGACATTGACAACACATCTTCTTCATGGCGAAACCAAAGATAAACAAAGTGTTATTGTATCCGACATTCCGTGACATACCCTTCTGTTAACAGATCAAGACAGTTCACATTTGAGTGATAAGCTCAGAAACAATGAATCATCCCTGAGAAATATGCTGTCGGCCTACTGGTCTGAGATAAGCTCAGCAAGTCAACGTGTAAATCTATTGGGATTTTCCTTTTCTTTTTCTTTTTTAAATTTTTTTTTCTTGATCTCATGCTAAGCTGACTTTAGCTTGCAAGTGCATTGAAGAGAAACCCATTTCAATGAAGTTTAGATTACAAGGTCTGATTTGGTTGGAAGGTTGTCAGTCAAACAACATGGAATTATAATTGATAGTAATGGAAACTATCTCACCACTCTTTTCAAACACTACGACATTGACCTTGGTGGGGAAACCGACCTATACACACCCATTCACATGGACATATATTCCAAGGGTAACCTGAAATCCATGGGATACAAGTCCACTAATTAATGATAGGTCCCCAAATCCGCTCCCATTGTTGAACCAACTCAAGAGACTCTCTCTTCCACTCACCCTTCTCTACATACCACCCCTCATTCTCCTCCTCCGGTCCCAATCACAAACTTTTCCTCCATTCTTACTTTTATTCAAGAAATGAATTCCAACCTCCGAACCCAAATTCGGCTCGTTGAATCAAATCTTCTCTGAAAACCTATTCGACATCACAGATAGGATAGAGGCAAAAAAGAATGATGTTCACATTCTCAAAATCCAGACAGACTCTCTCTATGAGCACAATGAAAGAAAGCACGGAAAAACCAAGTGTGAGATGCTCAAGGTCAAAGACACTCTTCAGCAAATCCTTAGGCATAGACCTCCTACCAAAAATTCTTAAAGCCAATTTTTTTTTTAAGATGGCAAAGAGGGAGAAAAACAGAGGAGAATAGAAGAAGATGAAAGAAAGAAAGGAAATAGAAATAGAAGAACACTGGATTTTTTTTGTTTTTGATTCAAAATCCTTCTTATAATTACTCTTTCTTGCTTTTACTTGTAATTCATGCTTACTATTGAAAAAAATTAATACATCAATAGAAAAGTATCTTTGTTATATTCTTCTTAGTGTGTTATGTGAAAACTTCAATAAATATTCAAACAAACAAATAAAGCATGAAACATGATATGAATTTCTAAACCTAAACAGCAGAACCTCATGTTGATAAGGGGAGATAGACAAAAATGCTATTTTTTATTCATATACTATTTATTTATGGCATAAATTCAAATTTACAAATTGATAGGGGGAACATGTATGCAATAATTCTATTCTCTATCATATGTGCTATTTATTCACTATTTGTAAAGGACAATGTTTTGTCATCATAAAAAAAGGGGAGATTGTTAGCCCTAAAGGTCTTCAGCCAAGGGCATCTCAGTAATTTTGATGATCACAAAACATTATCCAATGGACTAATGGTTTATCCAAGTGACAATAAAAATATGTTATCTAAGTTAAAGAAGATTGTTGACCAAGAAAATGACGAAAGTCTATCAAGCTTAAAGATTCCACTTAAAAGCACGTTCCAAAGCAAAGATCAAAACAAGATGAATGCTTTCATGATGAATCAAGCAAGGTGGAAGCCCAAGGATTCAAGTGAAGACTTTCATTTTTCCTTATTTTGGGGTTTTAGTTTTGAGTGACATTAGGATTAGATTGATCATTGGTTGTAAGCTTTCACTATTTAAAATGATCATCTAATGACTAACCTCAAATGATTTTTTCAAAACAAAACATTTAACCTAAATTTTTGAAAGATCAAAAGTTTTGACAAAAGTCCACTTAGAAAGAAAGGCACTCACTGTCTAAACCAGTCAACCAGTTCTTAAAACCAGTCGACTGATTCTTAAAGCTTGTTTGTCACACTAATAAAACTAGTCAACTAATCTTAAAAACCAGTCGACTGAGTGAAGTTTTATAAAAATGCCTGAGCACACTGTCCAAATCAATCGACCTTTTAGGAGATTCAATCGACTGTCCTTAAAAGGAAAAATAAGTGTACAAACAAAACCAGTTGACTGATTCATAGAACTAATCGACTGAATGACTAATTGATGAATTGCCTAAGCACATTATCTAAATCAGTTGACCTAAAAGTTATATGAATAGACCACTTCTCAAAGGCAAAACTATGTACAAATAGAACCAGTCGACTGATACTCGAAATCAGTCGACTGATTGTTCATAACCAAATGAACCTTAAACTCTCTAAAAAAATTAGTTGACCTAATCAGTCGACCAGTCCTCATTGTAGTCGACTGGTTGATGATTTAGTCGACTGATTTTGTTGATCTGGTAATCGCAAATTCAAATTTTAAACAGACAAAAATGGTGAAAACAAATTTTTTTGAAAAACAATGGTCATATACTTTAAAGGGTTATAAATAGAGGTTTTCTAGCTCTTTCTAAGCCATCTCTCATAAGCTTACATTATCACATCCTAGCTATTGACTTCAAATCTAACATCTGCCAAATCTAGATCTGAAAGTTCTACTCATCTTAAATACTCAGAACTTACTCTTGATCAATCTTTATAGAGTGAGCATCTTATTGCACCAAAACTACTCTAGAAGAGAGTGTTGTTTGGTAAACATTTTTATATCATCTCATTACAGTGAGAGTTATGGGTAGATGCTACCCGGTGAGGCAAAAAAGGCATATTTTACTAGGATAAGAGAACTAAGGTCTTCGTTTGGTAAATGTTGGTCTCAACCTGCAAGGAGGTCACTACAGTAGAAAAACTCAAGTGAGGATACTTGAGTCAAGAACGTAAGAAGTTTTCTGAACCTCGTAACTATTGTGTTTGCTTTCTTCTCTCTCTCTCTCTCTCTCTCTCTTTACTCTTATTTATTTACTATGCATTCACAACATTCATTTTGAAAAACCTAAAAGAAATTAAAATTTGAGAAATCCCTATTCACCCCCCTTTAGGGTAAATATCTAGGCAACTATAATCCTATAAGTCCCTTAGTTTTTAAATTGTTTAAGCTCAAATCCAAAAGTACTGATGTGGCGATGTTATGATTTTTTTAATGACTAAATTACACATTTGTGATCTACATACCCTTCCTTCCTCGATCTTATCTCTTTCAAACTTTGTGGATCTCTCTCTTTTTCAAAGGTAAAGTTTGTAGCGAAAGAGCAGTTTTCAGTGGGTAGAGTAGATTTCGGACGACACATTTACGTCGATGGTGCCATGTTCATCCATAAGATCGTCGTCCATGAAGTTTACGTTTGCTCGAATAGATTCCATGAAGTCTTCATCGCAACAACTTTTATGAAGTTTGCATCGTCAATAAAGCTCCAAGGAGGGTTTTGGCGGTGATGTTTCAAGCAAGAGGAATTTGATTCATTTTCTCTACAAATGATGGAGCTCAAAATCTTGGCAAATCTCGACAATGTCATTGGAATGATCTACTATAAATTAAATTGTGTTCTATGTAGTATAAGAGGGTTTTGGCTCATACACCATTAATAGGTATTGGTGGTGGGTTAAAATACTTAGAGGATCCCCTTTGACAAGTGCTTGATTCATTTTCTCTATGTCATCCATAAAGCTATAATGAGGGTCTTGGCTGTAATTGGGTGTGCATTTGCTATTTGGGTGTATCAGTAAAGTCCGATCAACAATCAACATATTTAGGTGTATAAGTAATTTCTCATGTATCAGTTAAGTCCAATTAAACAAATTTTGCATTTGATTGTTGATTAATTTTGTTTAATAGAACCACCAATTATTGTTGCTTGCTTTGCTGAATTCGAAGAAAAGAGTTTGTAAAGGAGATATTGATGTCATTGTGTTGAAGTTCGAATTAGTTTGATTGCTCTATTGGTTGTAGAAATGACACAATTGCAAAATTTTGTACCACCCATTATATTTGTGGTTAGGAGATTTCAAAGGCACCAAAGATGAAGAAGAACGACAACAAGTTGCGTTTGAGCCTCTCTTTGTTTTTAGAAATTGTTAGAAATAATTAGATTAATGTTTGTGAAAGTTGTAGCAATCTTGCAGGTATATGTGGTAGTTTTTCTATGATATACATATACATATACATATATATGGGTTATTTTTGGCCAACAAAGAAATTTCTCAGTTGATATTTGTTAAGAATTTTTTTAGTTGTGCATTTCTCTCTTATTTTTACCTTTTTTGCTCTTTTTATGTTAGGCATGAGCCTATTTACATTTCTCTATCAAGTTTAAACAAAGAAAAAGGCATTTTATTCATGAGTTCTACTAGCAGCATGATAGAAATCATTTTACCAGATGGTGATTTTTGTCAACAAAATACTTTGAAACTTTTTGGATTAAAATATTTTGATTTGAATCTTTTACTAATTAAACACTTTATGAAATGACTACTACTCAATCCTCTTTAAATTTATACAAAATACATCTACATAATATTAATGTATTTATAATTATTTTATATAATATATTATATATAAATGTCAAAATAATTTTTAAATAATATCATAAGATAAAAAAAAAAATCATATATCATAATTACTTTTAAATAATTTTTACCAAAAATTCAACTACTCATCGTCACTTCTTTCCATCACCACTTGTCAATAATCTAAACTCTCCCAAATGGGCACCTAAAAGGCAAGGATTGAGATGGTAACTGGATGACTTTCAAGCCATCTAAATCTGCGAGAAAATGGCCTCTTTGAGGTACCATTTAATTAGTGAAATTTTTATTTAGTTTATTTATTTAATTAATTATAATTCAAATAAGGGATTATATATGTCTAAAATAAGAAATATGTGTCTTTATTTTTATCAAGATATAACTCTATTAAATTTATTAAAATTCTCAATATAAAACTAAAAATATTTATTATAAACATTAATTATGTAATACAAAATTTTATTTATTATTTATTTTATATAATAGAGATAAGATAACATGGTTTCACTCTAAATTCTATTAGAATTTACATCTTCAGCGAAGGGCCTGGAGGATTTCTAGATCCACATGGGCAAGGGTTAGATTTACTTCCTTTCACGCCTCCGAGGTTGCGTTCAATCCTGCCTCCTCCCTTCTCTTCTGCAACAACAATATAACCCCCCTTCTTTTAACGGAATAAGTAATGATGAAATAAATATGAGGAGAAATGGAAGATAGAAAAGCAACAAAGATAAGGAAATGCAAACAAGTTATGAGCCTTGGATGAATGCGAATTTATATTATGACTGTCACTCTATTTATCCTATTGTCCCACTGCTATGCATAATTGAGATTAACCTTGGATAATCACTTTTACACCAACTTTAATCTTCAAATTTGAAGTTGATGGGTCCTAATTTTTTTAAACATTCAATTATACAAATCTTCAAATCACCGTTCATTTTTTCAAATTCAACATTTTTATATTTTTTATTTTCAATGAATGTTAAAAGTTTAATTGTTATAGAAGTCTTTAATCATGGTGATAGGTTGATAAATTTTTTTATCATATAAAAAACTTATTCAAAATAAATAAATAATATTAGAATAGGAGAAATTTGTTGACAAGATAATTTAAAATTTTATATATTTATTTAAATAATATAAAATAACTAATTATTAGTTTGTAATATTAATAAAAATAATTAGTAGATGAATATTGTATTAATAGTGATTTGAAGAATAATACAATATTCATCTACTGTGGCCTATTTTGTCCTATTTTTTTTATGGCCTAGTTTTGTCCTATTTAAGCAAGCATCAATCTATAAACTTATATTTTCATTTAATAAAATATTAAAATAAAATTCTTATTTAAAACATGACCCTTCTACACTGTTAAATTCTTTTTATATTTGTTTACCTACATTTTCTACAGATTTTTCTTATTTAAAAAATTAGAGTTATTTC
Organism: Nyssa sinensis; assembly: GCA_008638375.1. Classification (NCBI taxonomy): domain Eukaryota; kingdom Viridiplantae; phylum Streptophyta; class Magnoliopsida; order Cornales; family Nyssaceae; genus Nyssa; species Nyssa sinensis. The sequence continues at coordinate 22,148,828 of CM018036.1, forward strand.
CTCGAATTTTTTATATTTTGACATCCTTAAATTTTAATTATTGTATTTTTGTCTTCTCCCATGTCTATATAGTCTAGATCCCCCACCGAAAAATATGATGTTTCTTGACCTTTTGTTTTTTCCTTTTCGGTCTTCACCCTTTTCTAAAAGAAACCCACAATAAAATTGAAGAATTATTGTGACAGCCAAACATAATTTAAAAAAAGGAAAAGTATAAATGGATGGAAATATATATATATATATATATATATATATATATGTATATAAGCCTCAAGGATGAGTGATATTAATGTTAAAACCCTGGTAAAGGTTGTTAGACCTGCATTTTATCATATTTGTTTATCATTTTAAATACTATTTTCTTTTTTAAGTATCCTATATTACATGATAAAACACTTCTTTTTAACTACCATTCAACTAGTATCTTATCATAAAATTTCAACCTCAATTCCTTAATTATTAGAGATTTTTAAAAATTAAATTTTATTAGAGATTTTCTAAAACTGATTTTTTTATCCAAAAGATATAAAATTACAAATAGTTATGAAAACTGAGTAGGTTTAAGGCATCGGGACCCATTCAAATTATTGGAATTAAGAGGTCCCAACTTTCAATTCATCGTACTTACAGCTCATGAAATTTTCTAACAGTATATCTTATATATCTTATGCAGGTGGAGTGGATTAATTTGACAAACTAGAATACCACTTCATTTGATTAAAAAAATACATGACTCCCTCCCAAATAACATTAATCACTAAAAAAAAAAAAAACCCAGCGCTATGCACAACAACACGGAGAATAAAAAATAGAGTGGGGTTAGAAGTCACTCACTGCGTGCTTCTGCAGGCAGCATCCGAGCTTCTATTTCAATGAGAATAATGTGAAGTGAAAGTAAAAGAAGGATACAGAGGACAAAACGGACCGTGTAAACCATCTTAATTACTGCAAGTCCTTTGTTTTCGTGAAAACTGGATGGACACTCATCTTATATAAGAAGTTTCTTCGCAGAAAGTCCACAAATTCTCAATCACAGAAATGTAAGAGGAGGAACTCAGAGACAGGCGTGAGAAACAGGTGTTGAATGGCCTCCATTTTCTACACTTTGAAAAGAAGAAGAAGAAGAGAAAGACCACTGTGCATGGTAGACTTGTGCCAGGTCTTTGTTCCCAAGGAACTCGATCTTATCTTTCCATGTCCATGCATTTTTAAAAAATTCCAATGGAACCGTCACACCGTGCCAAGCAGGGGGCAGAATCATGAAAAAAGTAGAGCAGGGTTAGAAAAATGTTTTTTGAATTTTTTAGTTGGACCAAAATTTTGGATTGAAAAATGCAACAAATAATAGGTAAACGATTTTGTTGGCCCAAATGTTTTTGAAAGTTGGCCAAATCTTTAGGTGAGAAGTGAAAGAAATAAAATATAAAAATTAGATTGAGCAAAAATTTTGAAATAAATTATTTTAAAAAAGGTCAAAATTTAACATTTATAAAAAATATTTTTTAGAGTTTGAGAGGAGTACAACTAAGGATGGCAACGGCATAAGTTTGAAACATAAGACTCCTTTCCAACCCCGCCCCCACGGTAAAAAAAAATATCAATCGGAGAATTGTAAGAGAAGGAACTCATAGTCAGGCGTGAGAAATGGGGGTTGAAGGGCCTCTATTTTCTATTTCTAACAACTTTGCATGAAAGACTTTGAAGAGAAAAAAAAGAGAGAGAGAGAGAGAGACCGTATGGCAGACTTGTACCAAGCCTTTGTTTCCAAGGAACTCAATCTTGACATTCTCGTCTTTTATGTCCATGCATTTTTTTTCTCTTTCTTTGTTCATACTTTTTTAGGGAAAAACATTTCAGTGATGCGGCTGCACTGTACATTAATATTGAGAAGTTGATTGGGTAGGAATGGCAATGGAATGGGTTTAGGGTGAGGTGATCTTTTTTAACTCTCATTTCGTTTATATTTCTTGCTCCCTACCTCATCCCAGTTCCGTTTAGAAGTTTACTTCGATCTCGATCTCGTTTATATTCTTCGATTCTATCTCGTCCCGAATCTCAATATATATATATATATATTTTTTTTTTAAGTAAGTTAAAACTTTTATTTTGATAGATATATTAAATTTTTATTGCAAAAATAAGTAATACAAGAAAAAATAATACGAGTGTGATATGAAAACACGTTAAAACTAATTTTATATAGTGTTGTTTGTTGGTAAATATAATATATATAAGAATAAATAAAATAATTAATATATAAACGGGGCGGAGTGACCATCCCTCGAACTCATCCCGAATTCGACGGAGTTTTAAAACCCCATCCTGAATTAGACTTCAGTTTATAAGCACCTCATACCTATCCCATTAAGAGAGAACGGGGTGGGATAAATTGTCATCCCTAAGTTCGGGACAAACTTCCCGTAGCACTGAAATCGCGCTTCCTCCAAGGGGAGATAATAGCAGCGTTGCTCAAATTTGCAGGCGTGAGACTGCGATTTTGCTCATTTCAACGCTTAGCCAAATGGCCTGTAGCATCACATTGCGACGGTATCACTAGACCGATTTCTCCCTTTTTTTAGGGACTTAACTTGAGCATGCGTCTTTTTCATGTTTTTGTTTCCTAATTATTTTTTGCCACGTGTATAGTAGGATAGTTTAATTTCATTTAAGTAAAAGTGTTAGAGAATTAATTTTTAATCACTTGTTATCCATTTGATAAAAAAATTGGGCTTTGGTAATAAATATATAAAAAAAAAAGAATTGGAGTTTTTTGGTCAAAAGTTTTAAAACATATTATTAATTTAGATGGGTCCAAGTCAATTTTTTTTAATCCCAAACTTCCTCAATTATTTTATGACTAAAATACTCCTCAATTTATAAAACTTCCATTTGTAACTAACCCTGCAAATTAAGGAAGGCAAGTCTAAAATTTTTTCAACCTTCAAAATTTAATATCTCACAATGTATAAATCTAATTTTAATAAAATGATATATTTGGACTTTAAAAATTAAGATCTATCAAACAATATCTATATTACAAATTAAAATTTTTTTTTTTTAAAAAAAGAAATTTCACTACGAAATAGTGAAATTTCAGCGTAGTGAAATTTCATTGTTTCCCAATGAGACAATGAAATCACCTTTGCCTTCACCTTGTCATCGTAGCTTCTGTTTTGTAATATATATTTTTTTGTGTAATTATTGTCTCTCTACTCTTTGTTTGCACAAAAAAAACCCTTTTATATAGGAGAAAGCAATCAGTATTCTAAGGCCACCATGTGATCATGCCACCATTCAATAGTACAATGTCATGTGAGATATCTCACTTATTTTTAGTGGAACATGATTTACATGCCATGTAGCTCATGACTGGATGGGGACATGGTCACGTTGGTGTCTTAGGGGCACTGAAATTGTTCTCATATATATAGACACATACATACATATACGTATGTATGTATATTTTATACACACAAGTATACATATGTTGTGATAGGATGTGGCAGTCTGATTATGCTAATCAAGAAGTAACTTTTAAATTTGTTATTAAGAAAGTAGGTTTATATATATGTATATAGGTTTGCAGACTTTTTTCCTGGTGCATCTATTTGATCCCTCTATGGGTTACTCATTCTCTCAAAGTTATATTTTGAAAATAAGTGTTTAAGTAAGAAAAATGTTATACTTCTCAAATATCTATCACAAGTTTTGCATCCTAAATGATGTGACATAGTAACATCGACAATGAATTAAGTCATGTAATTAATGTGCCACGGTGAATATTTTTCGTGTCACTATCACATAATTTGGGATAGAAAATTGGAATAAAATTTTAAGAAGTGTAGAATTACTCCTTAAATAATGGGCACAGAGTTATTCTTAACATGTGCAGTTATGGAGCCACACATGTTATTTGTAAGGGTAAATTACACTGACCTCCCTTGAGGTATATAGATATTACACATAGGTCCCCTCTCGTTTGAAACATTAAACTAACATCCTTTCTACTTTAATGTCGATAACAGGGACCTTCCCTTCGTCAATCAATTGTTAATTGACCAAACGAATTTTGTTGATCTCATCGCCTATATTTTTTAAAATACCAATTTTACCCTCAGTGAATTAACTCAATCTTGTTATTTAAACCAACTCTCTAACTCAACTTCATCTTTCTTACTATTTTCTCTCCGCCCAAATTCTTTCTATATCTGCAAAGAGTTGTTAGAAGATGGAAGACTTGAAATTCAAAGCATCAATGTGGAATGAAGATGAGGGCCAACCTTGGTGCCATTGATTCAACAGATTGAGAACACAATGATGTCTAATTCTTAAATTTGGGTTTATTAAATTATCTTGCATCTCTTTGCTTTGCTTTTTTTTTTTTTCTTTCCCTTTTTGAGATTTAAATGAACTTTAGGAAATTTGGGTCGATGATTATCAGATTTAGGTGAAATTGGGTGGTTTGATACTATTTGTAAGCAAAGTTACAAATCATTACCTTGAATCTTAAGAAACACACATCACTATAAAGCAAAACAAAAAATCTTTTTAAAAATAAAGGTAAATATTCAACCATTACAGTAGAATGAGAAGAAATTGACGACAAAATTAAACACTAGTATTTACCCATTCTATCTTCCACTATGACACTACTCCCCTCCAGTAGTTCTGCAACTCTCTTTATCTTCTTGTTAATCAGTCACAAATGATGCATAGTAGATCCCTAATGAAATAATTAAACCCAAAAACAAAAGCTTTTGAAAATATAGTTGAGAGTGATATACTGATCTCTCATATATGTTTAATATATAACACATTTGTTATATGATATACACATGATTTTTGTACCAAATAAGGGCTATTTTAAAAATTTAATAATTAAATGGGTTGCTTTGATCTTATTTGCTAGAATAGGGTTGTTTGAGAAATAGTTTTTGTAAAGATGATTTTTATGTTCCAAACTCACCGATCTTTCCTTTTTTTTTTTTTTTACCCTAACCACCCGACTTCCCTTTTTTAACCCTAAACAACAATGACGTTTTTTTTCTTATGCTCTCTCTCTCTCTCTCTCTCTCTCTCTCTCTCTCTCTCTCTCTCTCTCATCAGGCCTCTTTTAATCAACATTCTCTCATTCGTCACTCTGTCATAGGCTCCATAACAAGCACTCCCACTCTCTCATAAAGCTCAGTGACAAGCTTTCTAGTTTCAAGTTACCGCGGCCGTTTGTTCTGATCAGTTTCTGTCACCGGCCATCAACATTCGCGTCACTAACCAATCCCATCACCGACTGTTGCTGACCATCGCGTCGTTAGTTAACTCATAAAAAATAAGGTTCCATAAGCCCTAATTTTTCTCTCTTGGATCATGATTTTTGTTCCAAAATTCAAGTTTTTACTATTTCTAGAATCAAATGTACCTTGGGTTGGTTCTCTTACTTGATCAATAGTACATTATGACACCTTTTTTTGCCATAGTTTAGAGTTCCTTTCACCCCAATTTTGGTAGACTGTTGTGGCCAAAGCTATCTTATGGACATTAACACTAAACAACAAAAAATATATAAATATATATATATATATATATATATATAATGTTGAATCACAAACAACTACTTGTACGAACAAGCAAAAAAGTTGTATGCTAAGTACAAGACTCAACTACGTCATGTGTGAAGATGAAGATTGATGATTGTTTCAAATTGCTATAACACCAACTTTTTACGGCAACAGAAATTGCTTTGAAATTCTTGCTCATGAAGCCATTGGAAAGCTACTTTGGCGAGTTTGGTTTAAGGAAACATTGTTGGCCAATTAAACCAAGGCCATAATTTTAGGAAGTCTCCTAATTTTAATTTATTGACTCTTAGTAATATTTAAAATCTTTTTAGATAGTCCTAATTGTAATTGGAGTAATATTTTAGTAAATCTTAGTTTTCTAATTATAGCTAAACAAAATATAGTAATTTGTGTGAGATTAAATGTCATTATCAATATAAAACTTAGAATTAATATTATATATATATATATATATATATATTAGGCCTGGCAAAATGGACGAAGTTGTAAACGGGTCGGGATCATAAACGGGTTGAACCCATAATTGACCCGAATTGATCGGGTCATAAATGAGTCGGGTCAACTCACATTTGACCCGTTACCCAACTTTTTTTTTTTTAGAAATAAAACACTACCTAAGATTGCCACATCTCAATCAGGTAATATGACTAACAACATTTATCATGTTTCTCTTTTAAAACTTCTGTAAATACACAATAAAAAAAAATTTATTTCCCTGTTAGTAAATTTACGATTTGTTTTTATCACTTTGGAACACCACACAAAATTATTTCTAATTAAGCGTAACCTGCACAACAATGGTATCTCTATAAAGCAATTTTACTCATTCACAAGGGTGTCAAAGGACTGTGATATATACATACATATATATATATATATATATATATAGCAAAATTACAATATAAGTCAATGCTTAATGAAGCAAGATGATGATGAGGCTGGCACTTGTTGACTGGCAGGGAAGTATTTGGTAACAATATTAGCGAAACCATTCCAACACAGATAGGTAATTTAACTGCCCTCATCGGCTTGGGCCTGCACCAGAATCAACTATCTGGTCCCATTCCATCATCTCTCGCCAATTTGAAACACTTGATGTTCGTGTAAGTACATATTCTTTCAACTATATATATATATATATATTGTACAATCAAGAAATATACGAAAATAGTCAAGTGCTAGAGTTACTGGTCTTTTGCTGTTTTTTTTTTATAGATTTTTTATTTTTTATAGAGAAATAAAAAGCGTCACTCAAATAAGTAAATTTTATACTATGATGATGTTGAATTACATTCTCTAAATATTAATTTTGTTTTATAATTTATTGTATGTGTTTTAGATTTTGTTCTTTCCTAAATGGAGATATAAATATATATATATATATATTCTTATATATAAATGGAGATATATATATATATATTCTTATACTATTTTATTATTTTACATTCTCAATCCGTCAAATGCCTATATTCAACCCGTATTGACCCGCTAAATTGACGGGTTTCTTATTACTCAACCCGTTTATGACCCGTTAACTAAATGGGCGGGTTAAGGCGGGTTAGGACGGGTTGACGGATTTAGATAACATTTGCCACCTCTAATATATATATATATATATATATATATGTGAGTATATATCATATTAAATGTAGCCGCAAAATTAATATAATGATTACCAGTTGAAAAGACTGGTCGTGTGTGGCTTTGTGAGAGAGCCGTGAGTGGTGGCCAAAAATAGTATGGTGGTGGCCGTGTGGCCTTAAGGCTGTATTTGGATCAGCGTTTGGGCCGCCCGTTTGGGCGTCTCGGAGACCAACCCGCACTTGTCCAATATATTGATGTTTGGATGTAGTGGCTGGGCCGCACTTTTGAAACGGAACAGAGCCCAAAACAGGCGGTTGTAAACAGTCCAATAGACAGGCTTTTCCAAAAACGATGGGCCTGTTTTAAAAATTAGAAATATAATTGTCATCCCTTTTTTGTTTATTACATTCATGCCATTGTAGATCTCACGGCTATTGGCTACTCCCACTATCATCATGAAACCAAGTCTGGACACATGATCCACACTTGCAGGAATAAAAACTAACCATTCCTCCAGCCCCAAGCCAATATTACACATTAAGCTTTAATTAATTGATATATAACGTTTTATAGATTTAATATAATATTATATTTAAGATTAAAGTAAATAATATTATGTTTATAATTAAATTAATTAATATTAAACTAAATAATATTATGTTTAATAATGAAGTAAATGATATTATGTTTAATATTACAACAAATAATATTATGTTTATTATTAAAATAAATAATATTATATCTAGTATTAAAATAAATAATTATTTACTTTATTATTATATATTTGTTACTTATAAAAATAATCTAACTCTAAAAATGTAATAAATTATAAAACACTTATTTTAATATAGATAAGGGCAAAAAAGACTTTTGATACTAAAATCATATTTTTCTACCGTTTATTCAAACACTACAATATTATTTAAATAATTATCAAATACATTTATTCAAATACTTAACAGCGTAACTCAAACCGTACTTTTAAACAACTGCTTAATTCAAATCACAGTTTAATTCAAATCGTACTTTTTCACCGTTCATCTAAATAAGTACTGAATCTCTGCTTGAACCGAAAGAAAAAAAGAGAATTGAAATATTTGTTGTGGTTCCCAAGGTTTCTTCATCTTTATCTTTGACCATATGATTTGTTTTATTAGATTGATAATTTAATAAAAGTTGTTTTTCCAATTACAGGACGTAACTTTGGTTTCGTCTTTTATTTTATTCTTTTGCTTTCCTTTGTTTTGTTATTTTAAAATTGGTGTTAGTTTGTTTTGGGTTTAATAATTGGTATGAGAGTGATTTTAGGTATGAGCAATATTGAATTCTCCAAATTTGAAGAAAAATGAATACTAAATTCCAATTTGAGTGGATTAAGAATAAAAATGAATGCTAAATTCCAATTTGAGTGGATTAAAGTTCACTGCATTGTCTATTTAATGAAAACTAGTCGATCATGATTCTGGATACCGAATCTAATGGCCTGCATTGTGTAAGCCAAAGTCCTTTCTTACCCAAAATCTGTGTGTGTGTGTGTGTGTGTGTGTGGGGGGGGGGGGGGGTGCCAAGCCGGACAGTCTTCAGTTTAAAAAAACTTTAGTGCCAAGTCTTAGAAATACTCTCTCTCTCTCTCTCTCTCTCTCTCTCTCTGAATGTAAAATGAATGCATACAAAATTCTGTACTAATATTTTATTAACTTAACAACAAAAGTAATGTCAGGATCAACCAATAAACAAAGATCGAACCGTGGAAAGACAATATATACTCCTTTTTCTTTTTTCTCTCTTCCTTTGATAATAAACTAATTTACAACCTAGTCAGAAGTAATTACGCGCAAGAAAATCAACGCACTCCAACGCCTCCTTCCCTACACCAGTTTCTGAGTTTCTTACCATTATTTGTTTGGAAATTTGTACACTTTTTGGACAGACATTTCTTATATAAAATCAGAGGAGAAGGGTATGTAGGTTTCACGGTTCTTATAGTAAGATGGTTTGCAAGGTCCCTTTTGTCTACTGCATCCTTATTTTACTTTCAGTTCAGTTTGTTCTCAATGAAACAGAAGCGCGGATGTTACCCGCAAAAGAAAAGAAGAATATCCCGCAAGCCAGTGAGTGACATCCAGTCTTTCTTTCCAAATGATCATACTGGCCAACAGTGCATAACCATAGATATCTTTTCTTCTTCTTCCCCCCTCCTTCCTCCTCATCTTCCTTTTATATGTATATAACCACATATATATGTGTGTGGGTATGTATAACCATATATATGCTGATACACACTAATGTCGGGACACATCTAATTTGTGTTCACCACATATATCTATATGGTTATACACACACACACACACACACACACACACATATATATATATATATATACAATATATTTGAGTAATGTTTGATTAGCCAATTATGATTTTCGACGTTGGAAAGAGAAAACAGTGGGAGTAGGATTGATGGTGCAATAAATAGATTTTTTTCTTTTTAATATATATCTTTTTATAGGGTGTAGTATGGGAAGTTGCTTTTTTGTTGCAAATTACATTTACTATTTTATTACACTTACACACAAAAACTATCAGAACACTAAAATGCATTTCTCATTTTATATAATAGTATAGATTTATATATATATATATATGTATGTTTGTGTGTGTATATATATATATATATATATAGATTTATATATATATGTATGTGTATATATATATATATATATAATGTTGTTCTTTTTGGTTGGAAGACTTTTCGTCCTTAGCTATCTGTCAAGAACTTGGGATTAGAGAGTCATCGGGCAGACTCCGATGGTAGCCATTCCGATGATGAAGTTAGTAAAGGAATTGAAACAGTAATTCAAAAGTCGAATTGAACATAAATTGAAAGCGTACCTTATGACTTTATTTATAAACTGCAAATCTCCTAAGTTGAGTAGGATTAGGAGTCGTGAAAATACGGATTTGAAGATATCATGAAGATACTAATTGTCATATTGAACTCTATTTCCTTATTATGAGATTAGTAGGATATGAAAGACGGTGATATGTTCTGAACTCATTACCTTTGAACTCTCCATGCCTGATTGACCTAGATAAAATAACCCTCCCATGGTCTGTACCCTGAAGAGCTCATTATAGTCACGTGTTATACTCAGGATATGGTTGTCAAATTATGGTATATTAGCTACTCCCCCCTGAGCCTCTGTTCTATGGCATACTCAGAGGTGAGGTTAGGGTTTTTGATATGTTACACGCGTGCCAGTCATAACTGTGCTGTTCCACCTTCCAATGAAATAGTTGTTGAAGTGAGATTTATTGCGTCAACTGCCGATTGGGATTATGAGGCCCTCATTTCCTCAACGACTGCGTTGGTTTAGAGGTGACGCCCTCTACGTGCGCACCCGTCGGATTAATATAAAAAAGGGGGCAGCACATTATTGTTCCCCATTTCAACACTTTAGCATTTCTAAGAGCTCTTAAACCACAAGAGAGAATTCAATAGCTTTGAACACCCCAAATAGCGAGAGAGATCTTGGCATTCTGATTGCTTCAATCAGTAAGAGAGACTTTTGAGCGAGGGTGATTTTTGGAGTGCTGGAAGAATAACTCCGATCATAGTGGCAGTCTGGTTCGGTCCACAAACATTCCTTGAATCTCTTTATCTTTTCTCTTTTTCTTATACTCTTTTTTGTTTAGACCATGTCTACCTCTGATGCCCAATCAGGCACCAATCGTGAGGTTGCAGACCCTCAGGAAATAGATAATATAGTAGAAATAAACTTAGTAACCAGTAGCCCTTCAAAAAATGTAGAAAATAGGTTTGTTGATAATCCAGCCAAAAGTTTTGAGGTTAGGATAGTAGAGGCTTTCATAGAGCTTAGAAACTTTGGTGGGGAAACCTTTGAAAAATCTCACAAAAGGGAGGAGGGCGAAAGCGCTATGACCTAGAGCATGATAGATACTCTAAAGGCTACTTTTGACTTCTTCATAAATGTGTCATGTAGGATACCAAGACCCATAGACTGCCCCTCCAATGTTCAATAAGATGAGATTTGTGCTTACCTTCAGTGGTTTGAGATAGGGGTTCGATTTCCTTTCCATTCTTTTATTAGGAAATTTTTCAGTTGGTTTAAGAGTTATCCAGCTGATCTGAAAATAAACAGTTGGAGGGAATTGCTCGGATTCATAGTTTTAGGTCATTTGAACAACGTTGAGATAGACCTCCCCTTGATTAAGAGTAATAAGAATATGAAATACCTTAGGTCGGAGGGCATGTTTTATACGTCTTTTGACAAGGTGTTCAGACCTCTTTCCTCTGTACCCACTTCCAATAAGACCTGAAAGAAGTGGTATTTCTATGTAAAGGGAGGCTGGGAGTTTAAGGACTTCAAGAACCAGGTTTCAACCTTCCTACGAAGGACCGGCATCAAGGGCGAAGCCCTTTTTAATTCAAAATTCACCTCATTTTTAACTTTATCTTTCTGAATTTTGGGCTAAACTTTACCCCTGTTTTGTATTTTCGTGTAGATAAAAGGGCTTGGAAGAGGTCGATCTTCACTCTTGACCTTCAAAATAAGTACAAGAAGCTTCTCTAGACCAATAACTACTCCCACGAGGCCATCTTTTCCCCAAAGAATCTAATGGAGGTTGGTTTGGTGAAGGATCGCACGGAGAGGCTGAAGAAGTCCTTGGTCACCGGGTGGGTACCAAGGAAAAAGAAGAAGGTTGAGGAGACTTCATCCCCGACCATGCCTACCCATCCAGAAAAGAGGAGAAGACTGATCTTCGACTTCCCTGAGCAGACTGACTCGGAGGAATTGGGGCACTCTCCTGCTCAGAAAGCCCTTCCGTCCTCGGTACCTGTTATGCTGAAAAAGAAAAGGGGGAAGGAAAAATGGGTAGTTACTCCTCCAGAGACTGAGGATTCCAACCCAACCGCCGTAAAGAAGGCTCTCAAGAATTCTTAGGAAACTAGCCTAAGCAAATTCAATAGGCTGAAGCCCTAGAGGATAGCCAAAGATTTGATGGCTATCCATATGAGGGTGAGTTTCTGGTCCCCATTTTTTCTGTTATCTTTTTATATTCTGTATATACTCAGCACTGATGTGATCATTTATGTTTTCTAGGTTGTTCATGGCTTGACAACTATCATGGATTGCCCTAGTAGATACCGAGCAAATTGACACCCTTCAATCTGAGCTCGATGAAACCAGGCTGCAACTAGGGACTGCTCAATCAGCAGTGGCTGTAGTCGAAGAGAAATTGAAAGAGGTTGTCAGCTCCTATTCCATTATAATAGATGCCCTCATTGCTGAACATGAAGCTCTTAGGCAGAAATTTACGGATTTTGAAGTCGCTACTACCAAGAAACTTCAAGATAGTATCATAGTTGCACGAGCTTAGATAGAAATAGATATGAAGAACAAGGTTCAGGAGCTAGGGAGCAAGCTTATTGAGCACGGCTACCGAACTTTCAAGAATAAGCTTTGGAAGAAATATTTAGATTTAGACATGACTGGGTTGAATGATATCTTGGTGTCCTAGCTTGAGATAAATACCTTGGATACTGATGATGAAGAAGAAGAAGAGGCAACTCCTGAACCTGTTCAAAAAGTCCTTCGAGAGTCTACTGAACCTACAGTAGAGTAGTTAGGATTTTTGTATTTAATTTTTTTTTTTTTGATCTTGTAACCTTCCTATTTCTTGGGATTTTAATATATAAACTTTTTGTTGCTTCAGAACTTATGTCCAGCTTGATATGTTCGTTTCATTTCTAATATTGAGATAATTCCTTTAATATCCAAACCAGCAAAAAATATAAGCTCTTTTAAAGACTCTAAAGAACTTATAAGGCATCTCAGAGGTCTAAATTACAGGATATACAGAACTACAACACTTACAAATAAAATAAGATTTTTTTTAGGTGTTTGCATACTAATAAAATGGAATATACAGAGCTACAACACTCGTAAATAAGAAGAGATTTTTTTTAAAGGTCCGTATAATGAAAGAATGGACCAGACCTATAACACTTGTACTAAGTACAAGGTTTTTAGGAGTCTGTACACTAGTGAAATGGACCAAACCTATAACACTTGTAACAAATACAAGGTTTTTAGGAATTTGTGCATTGGATAAAATGGACCAGACCTATAACATTTGTAATGGATACAAGGTTTTTTAGGGGTCTGTTCATTAATAAAATGGACAAGACTTTAACACTTATAATGAATACAAGGACTTTAGGGGTTGTAATGGATACAAGGTTTTAAAGGGTTTGTGTATTGATAAAATGGACTAGATCTGTAACACTTGTAATGGATACAAGGTTTTTAGGGGTTTGTGCATTGATAAAATGGACTAGACCTGTAACACTTGTAATGGATACAAGGTTTGTAGGGGTCTGTACCTTGATAAAATAGACCAGACCTGTAATACTTATAATGGATACAAGGTTTATAGGGGGCTGTGCATTGATAAAATGGACCAGACCTGTAACACTTGTGATGGATAAAAGGTTTTTAGGGGTCTGTTCATTGATAACAAGCTTTGAAGTGAATCAAAAATAAATTTGTTATTGATAATACTTGTGTAAGTGCTCCATGTTCTAAGGCCTAGGTACAAACTTCCCAATTAAATCTTTTAACCAATAGGTTGTAGGTATGATAATTTGTAAGGCCCCTTGCAGTTAGGGGAGAGCTTTCCCATAGTGGAATCTTTAGTGTTTGGGAACACTCTTCTTAGGACAAGGTCTCCGAGCTGAAAATTAATGAGTCTTAACCATTTGTTGAAATATTTGGCCATTCTCTACAGGTAGGCTTCAGTCCTTATCTGAGCTTGCTCGCACTTTTCTTCTAGAAGGTTTAGATTTTCTACGAGTTGTTGGCTATTAATCTCTTGGTCAAAGAGGTCTGGTTTGAGGGTCGGCATACCAATCTCCACAACAATGATTACCTTCAATGCCATAGGCAAGCGAAAATGGCGTCTCCGTAGTTGGGGTTCTTCTAGTAGTTTGGTAGGCCCAGAGCGCCCTAGGCAGCTCTTTAGCCCATCTTCCCTTGGTTCTTCCAACTTTTTCTTTATGGCCTCTAGAATAGTATAGTTGTTGACCTCGGCTTGCCTATTAGCCTGAGTATACCTTGAAGAGGAGAAGTGGTGACTAATATGGAGGTCTTTACAGAATGTTTCAAATACCTTTCATGTAAACTGTGTCCCATTGTCCTAAATAATGACCTTGGGTATGCCGAACCTGCATACAACGTTCTTTTAAGTGAAGTTCTTGACCTCTACCGCAATGATGTGGGTCATTGGTTCAACTTCTGCCCATTTAGAGAAGTAGTCAATGGAGACTAGTAGAAATCTCCTGTTCTGAGAGGCTTTGGGTAATAGCTTTACGATGTCCATTCTTCATTGGGCGAAGGGCCAAGGACTTGCAATAAAGATGAGTTCGTGATGAGGTTGATGTTGGTAAGAAGCAAAATATTGACATTTGTCACACCTTTGAGCATATTCTTTAGCTTGTTTTAGCATATTGGGCTAGTAGTAGCCTTAAGTCAGAGCTCGGTAGGCTATGGTGCTTCCGTCGTTATGATTACCACATATCCCCTTGCGTATTTCAGCCAGAATATAGTGGGCCTCTTCTAGAGTTAAGCACCATAGGAGACGCTGTGTGTAAGACCTTCGAAAAGTTTTTCATTGAGGATTAAGTACCAAGCTGCCCTAATTTGAATTCTTCTCGCCTAGTTTTTTTCCTCTAGAGGGGATCATTCTGTTAGGAATTTGATAATGAGAGTTATCCAATTCAGAGACTAGTATGAAATCTGAAGGGCTTGTGATACTTCAATGCTAGGTTTTGATTGATAGGAGATTTTTACCATCAAATCTCTTTCTAGTTTGAGATTGGAGGACATATTTTCCAGTGCGTCAGCCCTAGAGCTTTGATTTCTTTTAATCTTCTGAATAGTGAATTTGCAAAAATATTATTCTAGTGATTCCACCAGCTCTAAATATTTGGTTATTCTGCCATCTTTGGTAGAATATTCTCCCAGGACCTGACTGACTACTAGTTGAGAGTTAAAAAATGCATCAAGGTCTAGGATTTCACATTCCAGAGCTAGTTTTAATATGAGGATAAGTGCTTCATATTCAGCTTCGTTTGTCACGACCCGAAACCCACCCTACGTGAATCTCGAGGACGTGATGCCAGTTGACCACCTTGGCAGTTTTTCCTGCCGTCAATGCGACCAACCAAAGGCAACTTCTGAACTTATAATGAACTGCAGTTCTAAATGTAGGGTCAAAAAAGCGGAAAATTAAAACCTTTTTTAAATTGAAATGCAATTCATCCAAACACATTAGAACACGTCTACAATCAATCACCAAATATCTCTAAAGTAATTATCATACATGCTCCAATGTATCCATTCTATATCAATGAATTACTTAAAGCGGAAGTTATACCAATACAGTTCAACTAGTCAAACTCATCTCCAATGATCAACAATCAGAATATCTGCAAGTACCACTTAATCATAGTGATCCGACATACTAGGCTAACCTCGTCACTAATGATGTAATATTATGATACAATTGTGTACTTAACCTTATATAGTACATAGTCAACTTGGCTTGGAGTTCATCTTGTCAGTGTCGTTCATTGTGCACCACTAGTTCCACTAGTTATCTCATTGCATTTCATCCTACACAATATCACCTGAAAAATGTTAGATAAATGGAATGAGCTTAAACAAGCTCAGTAAGTAAATTTCTAGCTTTGCCATGGGTTCGGGTTAGTCCATAGGAATATAGAAGAATGAGATAACAAATAGTCAATAGCCAGTCACCAGAAGGTACAACAATGACCTGAGGGTCCAAAAGGCTTATCCCAAAATAAGACACAAGAAGATAGTAATAACGAATCCAACAATCGGGATCTAGCCAATCATGATAATCTGCTGCCACAACAAGTACGATAGCCAATCAAAAGTATAACATGCTTGCATAGAATATGATCATCCAGAGTGTACCAAAGATATATCATCATCGAGTAAAGTATAACATGATCGCAATAATATGATTATTCACAGGGCATAGAATATGATCATTCGACGAATACCAAAGACATATCATCATCGAGTAAAGTAGAACATAATCGCAATAATATGATCATTCAAAAGGCATAGAATATGATCATTCAACGAATACCAAAGATATATCATCATCGAGTAAAGTATAACATAATCGCAATAATATGATTATTCACAGGGCATAAAATATGATCCATTCAACAAATACCAAAGATATATCATCATCGAATACTAATAACCCAGAATGCGTGAATTACCCGGGGGCCCGGCATACCCCACTAAAACGCATGCTCAGATCCACCTCGGTTCCTCGGGCTCTCTGAAAAGCGTTAGAGCTTTTTTCTCGCAGGTTCCGTAAGACACAACAGACCCCAAAGGGTGTTTCCCCCACGCAATTCTGTAAATAGATGGGCCGTTGTGACTGAGCACAACCCCAGGCACATATAAAATATCATGATCATGCTACTCTCTATAGGAACAAGGATGTGGATCGTAACTAGTTAGTTCAAGGCAACATAATGTAACCATAGCTTCCTACCGCTATGTTACTGGGCTGCCAAGAACATAACTTGGTCCAAGGTAACAATTTATAACTATAGCTTTCCACCACTATGTTACCGGGCTACCGAGGACAACCATATCTCAGTCAACGATGCATAAGTGTATGGAACAAACAAGATTCCTAACAACAAATATGTTACAAGATCATAACACAGTATACCTGATGGTATAAATATGCTCAAGCATCAACAAGTCAAGATCACAACATGACTGTTGGCAAGTAGGTCGAACCCAAGGTACAAGCATGAATAAATAATCACAAGTCGATTGGCATCAATCAAGGAGATCAAGTTCATTGGGTAATCACAAATAGATTGGCATCAATCAAAGAAATCAGGTTCATCATATAGGTGATGGAGTACAAGTTCGGCGGCATATGTAATAAACGTGACTGGCTGAGGAAGGACCACATAACAAAGTTCAGATTTACTTACCTCAGTTTCTTAGTGTCATATTCCCCTATTTACAAATACTCTGATGATCTCCAGATACTCAAGGCATATCCTTGCATAGCCTGAATAATCATCATTAATTACAAACAGATTAGAATTCACTCATTCTTGTCTTACTCATCATCTTAGGAGTCTATTAGATCCCCTAATTAGGTTCATTGGCCTATTACCCATTCACTGGATTTCGACTTATGTTATTAAATTCTTAAATAAGCTTAGCAGCTGTCCGAATAATATTTTAAGTCATTTTGACTCCAGTCGTTATCAATTAAGCACTTACTTGCCCTTAGGGGCAAAATGGTAATTTTGTTATTCTTACCCCGGACCCTATCATGGTCCTTAGAATAGTCCACATATCATATATATAAATTTTTGAATCTTTTGGACTTCATTTGGTATCTGCTTTTGATCATCGGGACACATCGATCATTTTTTATTTTATACGTTGACTGTTCTGGAGTCATATTTAGTCCCTCGATTTTCATAATTATGCTTATGATAATTTATTAGACCAGATTGGCCTTTATTTGACCTCTACTTTGCATTTACCAGTGCTCAGGGGTATTTTGGTCATTTTACGTTTCGTAAAATTCTGACCCCGATTCATCATTTAATCACGTGTATAGTTTCACGAATATCCGGGCTTCTATCGGTATCAGTTTCATCCCAATCGGACTTCATTTAGATTTCGTATAGTATTAGGGGCAATTTGGTAATTTTACAGGCCATAGCTAAATTTTTGGGACCTCAGTTCATAAAATGGACCTCACCATTAGGTCCAGAGTGTCTGACATAGTTGAATTGGACTATCCTTTATGTTTAATTGTCCCTGGGCATCTTTAGGGGTAGTACAGTCATTTACACTTTACATGTCTGTATTTTTCGGGACTTAATTTCTCAAATCGGACTCCACCATTGAGTCCGGAATGCTTGAAATAGTAAAAATACACTATTTACTTATTTAATTTGGACTTCGTTTGACTTCATTTAATGTCTAAGGGTAAAATAAGTAATTTTACCTAATTAATAAAATAATTAAATAAATTATTTTATTATTTTTCCAGGGATGTATTTTCATAAATTCTTCAAAACCTGGGGCAAAAAACAATTATTTAGAACAGTTGGGGCCTAAACCAGAATTAAATAGAAAGTCTTGGGGTTCAAAACTAATTTCCGAAAATAAGGGTTCAGAACCGTCCAGTTTTAGGGTTCAATCGGTTGAACCGGTCCAAAACTCTTAGACCAACCGGTTCACTTCCATTTATTACCTCATGCTGACGTCACGTTGACGTCAGCTTCATTAAACAAAACGGCAGCATTTTGTTTAATGAAGGATCCGTTTTAAACGGTCAGGACCCGACCCGCTTTTTGACCCGACCTGACACTGTTCATCATCTCCACCGAACTAGGGTTTCACTGTGCCTTCTCCACAGTCATCTTCTCCGACGACAGCAAGGACATTCCGGTGACCGTTTGGGCTCAGTCCAGTGGGGTTCGAAAGTAAATCCCATGAGGTTTCCATTTCCGAGGTCGGATTTTGGCCTAGCTTACGTTCCGGCTGTCAAAATGTGAGTTACAGGCCACGGCTCCGGATGTGGCCGATTTTTTGGCGACCACTGTTTCTCTATGATTTCACGTCCAAATATCTCTGTTTTTGCACCAATTTGTTCCTAAGACATTAAAGAATCATTTGGTAGCCCTTTTGGACCTCAAACAGCCTACATTCATACACCCAAATCAGATTTTCAGTCGGATTATTCTTAGCTCTATCATGGTCATTTCTTAACCTGTTTTGTATCATTCCAAGTGCATTAGTTTTCTGACACCATTTTCTACCTAGTCACATGCATAGAACCAAGCTTGGGTTCCATTTGTTTCAGACCCTAGATTTGAGGTCCATTAATGGTGGGTTTCACTGTTTTCCTTCCAAGCCCTCAGGGTCAGCCCCATTTTTCTCTATTCTCATTCCTTTTTTCCATCCTAAAATGCATGCATGCAGTTAGTGGGTCTTAAACGACTAGAACAGTAAGTAAAGAAGAAAAGGTTAATTTTGGGTTTTGGTATTCTACCTTGGTCGACCACTGCTCCTTCATTCATAACAGTCTTGTACTGTTGCGGCATCAACCTCCCTCTGCCTTCCTCTTTTGATCCTCAGTTCTTCCATACACACACATGCATGTACACTTGATCTCACACACCATTGTTTCTCTTACTACTCTCTCTCTCTAGCAGACCTCATGCATACACTCACAGATTTGATACTGATCCCCTTTACTTCACGCAATACAGACTTATACATCATATATTATATTCATATATTTGATGTGATTTGCATCGAGTTCAATTGGTCGATGTGGTGGTCTAATGAGGGGCTGCCACCTCATTTTGATAATCAGAATTCATGCATTCTATCCTATATATATGTGTATCTCAAATACAATAAGCACAAAAGTGCTTGTGGCCACATGGTTAAATTTTTGGAAGAAAATTTCTTACTATTTTAGGTCTAGGGATCAATTCCCATGACCAACCCTTTTTGTCACTTTTGACCAATTTTCATCTTAGGCCTTGTTTGGCTAACACAGATTCCCGTTTGGCTATTTCTTGCGTAATTTCTTTTCTGTTGTTCCTTTTTCAACGCGGTTTCTTTTGAGGGTTTTGTATTTCAGTTAGCTTCGACGCCAAGGGCCCCGCGTCAGTTATTATTTATTCAAAATTTTCGTAGTTGGCTAATTCGAGTTCCGTCAATGTTAAAACAATATAATTTCTCCTAGTCAATCGATAATTAGGTTCGGGTATTGCACCCTCTTCTCCAAATATGTTTAATCATTTTATTGGTCTATTGTGACTGTCGAGAGATTATGATTAATCTCCTTAATCATTCTTTAAGTCAGTGCTAATTAATAATTAGCGAACTAATTATTAATTAATTAGGTCGGGATGTTACATTGTTGTTAGATGCTCTAAATCCCAAGCAAACGAATTTTTCGATTATGATCTCATCAGGGGACTGAAGTATTATACCTATTCTAGAGCCTTTAGCTGTAGATGAACCATCAGTGTAAAATAACCATCCCAAAGTGTTTGTAGTGGTTTGAGCTTTTGAACGCTACATTCTAGTGAATTTAGTTATGAAGTCTGCTAATGCTTGAGCTTTGATAGCAGTTTGTGGAACATAAGATATGTCAAATTCTCCTAGCTCCACTGACCATTTAACTAGTCATCCCAACACTTTAGGTTTGTGTATGACTGATTTTAGAGTATAGATGTAGGGATCACTATAGGATGAGCTTGAAAGTATAGTCTGAGCTTCCGAGTAGATACCACAAAGGCTAAAACCAGTTTTTTGATCTTAGAATACCTTGTTTCAGTATCCAGAAGTATTTTACTAACATAGAAGATATGCCTTTAAATTCCTTTGTCCTCCCTAATTAACGTAGAGCTGACCATGCTTTCTGATACAGCTAGATAGAGGAGCAGTTTTTCCCTTAGCACTAGTTTTAAAAGGAGGTCTAAGGACGCTAAGTATTGTTTGAGTTTTTGGAAGGCTTCTTCACATTCATTGGTCTACTTGTAGCGCTTTACTCCCCCTTAGAGCTTTAAAGAAGGGAAGGCACCGATCCGTTGATTTAGAGATGAACCTATTTAGTGTTGCTATCTTTTCATTTAGTCCTTGAATATCTTTCTTAGTTCTGGGGGATTCTAACTCAATTAGAGCCTTGATTTGGGTAGGATTTGCCTCAATTCCTCTCTGGGAAACTAGAAAACCCAAGAATTTTTTCTCTGTAATCCTAAAGGTACATTTTGATGGGTTAAGTTTCACTCTATGCTTCTTCAGAATGTCAAATACCTGGCTTAAGTGTTGGATGTGGTCATCCTTTTGAACACTTTTGATGAGCATATCGTCGATGTAGACTTCCATTGTATCGTCAATCTGGAAGCCAAACATTTTACTTACAAGCTTCTGATATGTGGCCCTAACATTCTTCAGACCAAACAACATCACTCTACAATAGTAGAGACCTCGTTCTGATATAAAGGTAGTTTTTTCCTGATCTGGAGGATACATTTAGATTTGATTGTAATTAGAGTAAGTGTACATGAAGCTCATGAGTTCGTGACATATCGTGGCATCAACAAGTTGATCAATTCTAGAAAGAGGAAAGCTGTCTTCAGGATAAGCTTTATTGAGATCGGTATAGTCGACGCAGACTCTCTATTTGCCGTTCTTCTTTTTTGTGAGAATTGTATTGGCAAGCCATTTAGGGTAGAACACCTTCTTTATCATTCTAGCATCAAACAACCTCTAGACTTCTTCGTTGATGATTTTATGACGTTCTGGAATGAATGTCCTCCTCTTCTGTCTCATTGGAGGACGGTCTGGATCTGTTATTAGTTTATAAGAAATGACATCGGGATCTATTCCTTTCATATCTCTGGTTTCTCGAGCAAATACTGAAAGGTTGGTTTTCAAGAATTTAACAATCTTCTTTTGCTCTGAAGGCAGACAGAGTTGAGCTAATGTGCAAGTATTTTCCCATCTTCTTTAGTGTTGACGAGCACTTTGATAGGTTCCTCCATTGGTTTGACCACGTTGTCCCTTTTTTTAGGACGCAGTGGCTCGTCAATCTCGGAAGGACATTCTTCTGTCCCATGAAGCTTGGGAGATGAGGAGCTTCCCTTTCATGAGGGTATTGTAATTACTATTTGGAAGGTCTTTCTTTTAATGCGAGGGCATGACATTCTTAGGTAGTGGGGTGACAGCCCTTGATGGTGAGAACTTTACTTTTGCAGATATACTTCAAGTATTGATGGAGCGTTGAAGTAACTGACCCCATCTAGTGGATCCAGGGTCTCCCAATAATGACATTATAGGGAGATTTAGCATCCATGACTGTGTATTCAGAGATCAGGGTCTTTTTGTCATCTCATTCTCTTGCCGTGGTCGGTGGATCAATTCTCCCATTGGGAAATTGGGGTTCCCATTGAATCCCGCCATTAAAACAACGATTGCTTTGATGTCATTAGAGTCGAGCTTCATATGTTTGAAGGGTTCGTAGAATAACACGTTAGTAGAGCTTCAAGTGTCTACGAGCATCCTTCTGATATTAAAGTTAGCAATTTTGAGTGGGATGACAAGAGCATCACCTGTGGGGACAGTGTATCCCAGCAAGGTTTAGTTCAGAGAACTGGATCTAAGGTTCTGACTTCATCTTTTTCTCAATGGCCGAGATCTGGATGAAATGGGGCTCTGCCCTTACTTCCTGAACATATCTCTTTCTGGCTCGATTAGACATCCATGTCATCGTATTGTCAATATGGAGCACGAAGATGACTTGATTATTTTGCTACTGCAAATCATTCAGAACTTTCCTCCATTCAAGCGTTTGCTATGGCCTCCTTTGAGGGGGTCTTTCATCACGGGGGTTCTGCCTCCCGTCCTGTCAGATGAACTCCCTCAGCCATCCTCTTCCTAATGAGATGCTCTATTTCCTACTTTAGAGCTCTGCACTCATCAGTCATATGCCCCTACTCTTTATGAAAATTGCAATGCTTATTTCGATTCCTTGAGTCGGGGTGGCTTTTTAATGGTTCTGGCCACCTCAGGTTTTCACGAGTCTAAATTTGTTGGAGTATATGGGTAAGAGAAGCATTCAGTGGGGTATAAGTCCCATACCTTCCAGAGTTAGAGTTGTTTTGGGCTCTCGGTGTTGTTTTCTTATCGAGACTTCTGGTCCTCTTCTTGTTGGCATTGTTATCCCTCTTCTAAACATTCTTGTGCTTTTGAGTTTGTTCCTTAGCTTTTCGGAAGAAGGCTTTTGTATCTTCAAGATTAGTATAATTTTGTGCCCTTTCCATGAGTGCTTTCATATCGATAGGGAGATTCTTGGTTAGGAATCCTAAAAGCGTCCAGGCCCAAGGCCTGAAGTAATGGCGACCACTAGGAAACTCGAACTGTAGTCGATTATCTCTGTAAGTTCTGTATTAAAATGAGCTATGTACTCATGAAGTGATTCCCCTTTTACTTGTTTTACAGTCAGCAAGAACTCTGGCCCTCTCCTCAACTTCTTGCTTATTAAGAAGCGGTCTAGGAATAGCTTGTTGAGCTTATAAGAATTGCTGACTGATTTCTAGGGAAGCTTGTGAAACCACTTAAGGGCGGTACCCTTAAGGCTGGTCACAAAATTTCCACACATGAAGGCATCAGTAGCTCCGTGTAAGGCCATTGTTGTGCTAACAATGAGATAGGTTATCCCCAGGATCTTTAGACCCGACATAGAGAGTAAATTTTAGTGCAACAAATTTATTGGGTCGCTTTTTTGTCATTATGGCTGAGGTGAACGACGTGGAAAACCTACCGAGCAGTTTACTTAGCTCGTTTTACTCTAGAGGGATGTGGAACCCCTTGGTTGAAATCATTTGATCTTAAGAGTCTGCTATCTCTTCTACCCTTTGAGGGGCTTTGCGTAGGTCTTGTTGCACATCCGGTATCCGTTGTTGGTCCTGTCCCGTGTTTCCAAGCTTTGGATTCACGGGGGGAGTTTGTCTGGCAGTAGCAGAAGGATACAGCTCTCCCAACACTGGCGAATCGGGGACCTGAGGAGGTTGAGGTCCTTGTTGCAATGGATTGGCTCTAGAAACCGTTGGGATTGGTATTTTCGTCCTGCTTTGGTAATGGACGGAGGGATGGGATGTCGGTATTCCTCTCCCCACAGATGTTGATGATTAAGGGTGAATCCTATATGGACGGTACCATGGGGGTACATCGGTTACACGCTAGGTAACTCCTCGTTGTGGGATCCTCCGCCCGTGGTAGTGGTAAGAGGTTGAGGTCCTCCATGAACAGCGTTAGTAGGAGGAGGAGGATTGTTCCGTTGGTTCTGAGCCAGTGAAGCCAATGCTTTTGACATGGCTGCGAGTTATTCTTGCATCTGATTGTACTGCCGTTGAATCCGATCAAGTTGTTACTGCAAACAGACAAGTGTTTGTCCCCTTCCTCTTCCAGCAGAAGGCTGATTTTAAGAATTTTTGGGGATTCTTTCTAAGACGAAGGTTGGGAGCCATCAATTTAAGAAAAATACGACAGTTTATTTTTGTTGGTGAAAAATAATGAGAACGATTATCGTTCCCACAGATGACGCCAAGCTGATGTTGCTTTTTTCTATTTAGGAAAGCTTCTTATCCTTAGCTACCTGTCAAGAACTTGGGATCAAATGGTCACTGGGAAGACTCCGGTGGTAGCCGCTCCGATGATGAAGTTAGTAAAGGAATTGAAACAATAATTCAAAAGTCGAATTGAACATAAATTGAAAGCGTACCTTGTGGCCTTATTTATGGGTTATAGATCTCCTAAGTTGAGTAGGATTATGAGTCGTGAGAATAGGGATTTAAAGATATCTTGAATATAGTAGTTGCTATATTGAACTCTGTTTTCCTATTTTGAGGTCGGTAGGATATGGAAGGTGGTGATAAGTTTTGAACCTATTACATCTGAACCCTCCGTGCTTGATTGACCTGTATAAAATAACCCTCCGATAGTTTGTACCCTGAAGAGCTCATTATAGACATGTGTCATGCCCAGGATACGGTTGTCAAATTATGGTATATCAATATATTTCAAATCGTTTATATTTTTAGAAAGAAAAATGCTTGTTACACCAATTTATTTATTTTACCATCGAAATGAGTACAAACAAGTGTATTTTATGACTGAGAAAAAAATATATCTATACTTCGCCAATTACAAGCTTATTGCATGAGTACTTGAAAACATTTGAAAGTGTGACCTATTTTAGAAAGAGAGGCACGGAATTTCAATTGGCCACTAAGTGCTTTAGTGGTTCTTATTTTTATTCACTTACTAATATAACTAGTGACCAAATTTGCCTTTTTTTTTTTAGATTTAAAATAGAGTTATGATCAGTGGATGGATAAATCTAGTGGTTTTTTATAAGTGTTTGTAGTATTACTCTTCAATAAATGTGTAGTATTATTAAAATATTTATTTATATTTGTTCAATTATTGATATATTAAAGGAAATTTCGAATTGGATAGAAATTTTCATTTTTGTTTAGAAGGATAAATCTAGTTTTACTTTTTATTTCATTTTAATTTTCGAGTTCTATTTTCTACTTTTGGAAAAAAATTTCACTTAAGATCACACTCATGTGAATTTCATTGTAATTTCTAATAAAACTCATTAATATTGAAATCACAAAAAAACCTATAATTTAACTTTTCTTTTGATTTGTGTATATGTTCAATACAACTTTGGAAGAAATTAAACATCCAATTCAACATTTATATTGGTAAAATATGGATCTTACAAGAAGTTATTAAGAAAAAGGAAGAATAACTATTTCTATACCAACTCTAAATTCAACCCTGCCCCTATATGAACACGTGTATATATAACTTCTCATTCATCCTACGATCATTACTTCTTCGCATTCAATCGTGTTTAATGATGTTTTTCCTTCCATTCCTCATCATATCTATTGGATCACTACTTCTTCCACTAATTTTAAAAGCATTACTTTTATCATGAGTTGTTTTTATCAAGAAGAGTATTTTGCTATGAAATTATTTTTAATTTGACGTTAAAGCACCACAGGGCTTAGGTTCTAATTAGTTTGCGTGCATTTTTATATTGTAACTGCAGAGGAAAAGGGAGCTAGGATTGAACGCAATCTCATAGAGGCCATTCCAAGTATAGTAGTGCCATGCAACACTATATTTCTCACTCTCATTTCCCATTTCAAGACACGATGAAGTGAGACTCACAATGCAATAGACAGTGAACCCCACTCGATCTAATGTTTCTTGGAGTCAGAAGTGTAATGTTGCTAAGTATTCTCCTTTGAAATATCTCTCCCAGTATCCTATGTGCATCTAAATAAGGATCACAAAAATGCATTTGCCCCATCCTGCCCTGCTTAGTCTTTAATGAGACAAGTTTAGAAAAGAAATAAATGAGATGGAACGGGATGGGACGGAAATAGGGGAGATACTTAATCTATCACGAGTTTGGTATAGGGATGAGAGAAGTATCCCACCCCCACCCTACTTTGTCTCGTCTCGATTATATATTTAAATTACATAAATATTATTTAATATTTTCATAATGAATAATGCTATACTTTCCAAATTTATATCTCAATTGATGTGATATTTTTATTCAACTACTAATATGTTAATAATATTTTAAGAATTAATATAATTTTTGTTTTTGTTTTGAATTTAAAAGAATTAGGCTGAAAAAAAAGAGTAGTCTGATTCCCGTGAATGGATGGATAAATTTTGTTATACTTTTCTTTTTTATATTAAGCAATTCTACAATTCTTAAATATTTATTTTATTAACATGACACTATATTATTAATAATATTTTAAATTATATAGCTAATGTTATACAATGATATTGTAACACATTAGAGTTATGTCATTTAGGATAGAAATTTGAAATGTATTACATTTGTGACTTCTATTATTATTTCACTGTAAATCCTAAAGGGGTGGTCGAGTGGACGGTAGATAGTAACTAAGGAGCTTGTCATTCAAGATCGTCAAGTCGAAATCTAACGGATGTCACTTGTTCTTAAGACCAGTCTATACCGAGTATTGTCTCAGCTTTAATCAGGCCTCTCGCTAGACGGTAGGCTTGGTTCCCCAAATTAATTAGCCCAAAAAATTGGATACCAAATTATAAAAAAAATTGTTATTTCACTGTACACCGTGAATCCTAATAAAAAATAATCAATATTGAAAATGTCATGAAATAATAGGAAGATATTAGTAAGTTGTTCACGCGAATCGTATTGTTTTACCTTGAATAGCTGTGGCCATAGAAATTCTTCAATTTTATTTTGGGCTTTTTATAAAAATTTCCTCCAAAAACTAAGGAGAGAGATATTTAAAAAGAACAATGCTACAGATTTCATTTTCTTTTCTCTTATTTTTTTTACATGAGTAAAATAATATATAAATTATAAATAGTGTATCTCACTGACAGACATAATTTAAAAAAGCATAACTTTTTCTCATGAGTTGGGACATTTTTGTGAAGAAAGAATAGTATTTTGGTTTGAAATTATTTATAAGTTGATGTTAAAGCAGTAGAGGTCTTAGATACATTATAATTTGTTTGGGTATTGTTGCTGCAGAGGAAAAGGGTGGCAGGATTCAACGCAGTCTCATGCGCATGGTACCACATCCTTCTGGCCCTTCCCACGGTAATTTGCCATGAATGAGAAAGGAGGCATTATTGAATTTGACGCAATCTCATAAGGCCCGTTCCATGTAATTTACAAATTTAGTGGTAAAACTATCCCCACCCACCACAGAAGTTATATGAAATAAACAAACAAATGAGAGTGTATTATTTACATTGTCAATTTTTATAATACATTTTTTTAAATTTTACGTGCACAAACTTTATAAAGTTAAATCTTTCTTAAAAAAAATAATATAATATCCATCTAATTTAATATTACATTATTGATTTGTGCTTTTATTTATTTGTTTTTTCCTTCTTTTGTTTGGAAGACCAAAGGCTTTTAGATTTAAGAAATAAAAAAAAAGT
Source organism: Nyssa sinensis (assembly GCA_008638375.1). Lineage (NCBI taxonomy): Eukaryota > Viridiplantae > Streptophyta > Magnoliopsida > Cornales > Nyssaceae > Nyssa > Nyssa sinensis. Next base: position 22,176,668 of record CM018036.1, read on the forward strand.
ATATATATATATATATATATATAATTTGGCTATGTTTGTATATATAATTTGTCTCCTTTTGCCAGCCAAATCCAAAAAAAGATATTGTCGATATAGTTATAAATTAACTGGAATTTTAAAACCTTAGATTTATGATTAATCTAAAAAAAACCTTAGGTTTATGTAGAAGTTTTAACTTTATTTTTAAAATGAAGGAAATGAGGTACTAACTATTGGATCTGTAGATTCTGTACACAGTCTTTCTTTCTTCTCTTAAACTATCATTGATGTGTGTTTATATATACAAGGGGGAACCAGGAAAATTATCAGAGGAAGGCTAGAAAATTTTTAAAGAAAATTTTAGTAGAAATTTTGGTTTTCATCAAAATTTTAGGATAAAAAATAAAAAAATTATGAGTAAAATTTAGACATGGCCAAAATTTTGGAAGGTGGGTTAAAAGTTTGGATGAGAAATGAGAAAAATAATAGATAAAAGTTGGATTGAGATTCGACTAATTTTAACAAGGATTAGTCCTGTCCAGCCCTCCACATACTTCCGCTCTTATATATATATATATATATATAGAAAGAGAGAGAGGGGGGGGGGGGGGGGATAGTACAGAGAGATACGGTGGCTTCTTTACCCTCAAAAAAATCTTCAAAATGAGTTGGTGGCTAAGAGATTCTTCAAATGGGTTTTCTTAATTTTAATCTCCTTCTTCACACACTTAACTAAAATAAAAGATGAAATAAATATTTGTGTATGTGTATATATGTTGATAAGAGTATAATATTTAATATTTTTAATTTTTTTATATTTAGTTTTTTGATATATTTTTTTGTTTAAGTGAGCTGATTAATTTGTTTATTGAATTAGAAAAGCATTGAAGATAAAAGAATAGACATGGAGTATATTATGTAATTTTTAGTTTTTAGACGGATTCGATTTATGAAGTTTCACTTGAGATTTGAATGGCGTTGGAGTTTCAGAATAAGGAAGTAGTTTTTATAAAGTTTCTCTTGAATTTTTCAAAAAGGTCTAGTTTGTAATGATTCGAGTTTATTTGGGCTTCCAAACATTGTTTTAAAATCAGGCTTAAAAAATTGATTCGAGTAGTTGAATTCTTGGTCGACCAGTAAACTTTAATAGGACATAACTTAAGTTTTTAAAGTTCAAATCAAGTGATTTAAAAACTTAAATTTATCTATCCATTCAGGACTACAACTTTCATGAATAACCTAAATCAAGATTCAGTGGTTTTCAGATTGAAAAACAGCTCACTAGTTTCAACATAATTTTGGTGATCTCTGTCAACCTGTTTTTAAAAGGGCTGAAAAGTCAACATGTGCGGCTGATCATGAGAGGGCAGAACGGCTGGAGAGAGAACAAGCCAAAAGAAAAGAAGAGAAAAAAAAGAAGAAAAAGCAAGGAAGAAAAAGTGGCCCAGGAGTAAAGAAAGATAAAAGAAAGGAAACAAGAAGCTGGGCTTTGTGCGGCTGAACCAAGAGCAACCGTGAGGCGCTGCTGTGGGGCCCAGGAGGAGAGAAATAAAAAGAAAAAAAACCTATGGGCGGGGAGCAGTTTTTGTGACGTGAAGGCTGCTGTGCGGCGCACAGAACAGGGCGCAGAATGGAAGAGAAGACACACGAATTAATTTAGAATTTTTTTATTAAAGTATGTTTGACTAAATTTTTTAATTCAGTTTAAGAAAATTTTGAATTCTTATTGCAGTTTAATGATTAAATTAAATCAGTAACATTATTTTTTTATTTTCTTACGAATCTATTCATGATAATTTGTTTTAATTATTTTATTAATATTTAGTTTGATTGATTTAATTAAAGCCTATTAAATTGATCAGATTATTATCAATTGCTAGATTTAGGAAATATATTACGTAATTGATATAGTTCTTAATCAATTGTAGTAAATAGTAATAAATGATTGTGGACAGACTTTTGTTTATTGCTATGATTATCATGACCTAAGTTAAACAGTCTAAGCTTGTGTGATTCTTGCTTAGAATAATCTAATTTCCTGGATATTAATGCTGCAATTATATTAAATTTAGAGAGCTTATTCTAAATTGTTTAATGGTTAGAATCTAATGGAGAGCTTGTTTCATTAGTGATGGATTAAGGGAAAGCTTGTTGTTACCTAGAATTATTAGATTCATTGAAGGGTAGAATAACGTTATAATTGATTGATTGTTCTATTAACTGCGAGGGTAAGATTGAACCGAAGAACTGAAGTTTTAATTCATTGATTTCTATTATTAATTTAGTTTTCAATCGTAATTAGTTTGATCAAAATTCCAACCCCCCATTTATTATTTTGTTATTAATTAAATTTCAGTTTAGAATTGGTCAGAATAAATAGAAAATAAATTGTGAACACTCTCTGTGGGTTCGACCCTTACTCATCTAGCTACTGTGTTTATTGTGTTAAGAAGTAAGGTTAATTTATTTTTGGAGTGTTAATGACGCGCTTTCATATATATATATATATAGATATATATTTGTGTGTGTGTGTGTGTGTGTGTGGAGTTAAATCTGGCACTAGTGTTAAAAATAAACTTTTTTTTCACTTTATGATCATTTTCAACATATTTACCAATATAGGGTTGTCTATAAAACATTTTTTAAGAAGCTAAAAGCATCTTTTGAAAAGACGTATATCACTATTAAAAAAATAATTTTATATTAAAAGTGTGTTTTTAAAAGACGCTTTTCAAAATGTGTTTTCAAAAAACGTTTTTCAAAGTATCTTTTAAAAGATGTTTTTCAAACAAAAAGAATAGAAAAAAAAAGTTTAGCAGAAATCTGTAGCAAACACAACCTGCGGCAAACAATAAACCTACACATCCAAAAATGAATCCAACCAACAACCAAGCTCCATCAAACGTACTCTTGTTATAGTAAAAAAAAAAAAACTGTAAAAAACAATCATCCTGTTACAAATAAAGCAGCACATCCAAAATTCATATATCACAAAACCCAGCCAACCAAATAAGAATTCAAACACGCTCCATCAACAACAAAAGCTACTACAACAATTCTCACACAACCTCAAATAACAACAAATCCAACAAACAATCCATCCATCCACAATCACAAACACAACAACCACATAAACAAACTTGTTGCTCATTCCATTCAACCCAAACCATTTTCACATGCTTGCACAACCAACCCACTATATGTAAAAAATGAAATTTTATACTAAATTGTGAATTTTGTACACTATGTTTTCTACCATTTACACAATTTGTTTTTAAAAAAATACAGTCCATAGCCATGGTACTATTTCTAAGCTCCTTGCAAAATGATAAAAAAAGAGAGAGAGAGAGAGAGAGAGTAAAAGTGCAATAAGGATATATAATAGGTGGATATAATAAGAAAATTACATGATGAATTAAGTCCCATATGGCAATGCCCTCTTTTGACATCTAAGCTTTTTTTGTGGGCCACGATAAGACTCGGGTTGTTGCTCAAGTTGTGTGACTCACAAATTATTGGTTAGGCGCGTGCGTGTTGAGTACGTGGATCTTGTGATATGGCAATGGGATCAAATACCTAACCAATTGTTGGGTGATTATCATGAATTCACTCAAATTCTTTATGACCTATTTGTGACTTGAAAAATGGGCAATGTGTGGGTTTCCCACCATTAGCATGGGGGTCCAGGGGCTGAGCCTCCAGGAAAAAGGTTTTGACCCGCTTTTGTTTTTGGGCCCATTTTTCTCTTATGTTGTAACCCACTTATATAAGGGTATTATCTTTTAAGGGTTTTGAAGGAGAGAGATAAGAGTTGTCATTGAGGAATATGGGATTTTACGTTTGAGGACTTTTTTTCTCTTTGTAATCTCTTTTATACACAATGAACTGATCATCGCTGCCCATGGACGTAAGCATCTTGCCGAATCACGTAAATTTTGCGTCTTCTCTGTTCATTTTATTTTGTTTTTGCTCATTTAAGATCGATTTATTGTTTGTTTGATCGTTTTTGCACACCAATTGGTATCAGAGCCAAGATTTTCGATCTTGGTATTGGGTTTTTGATTGTTGGTGTATGAGTGTGGATTTGATTAATGGAGGAATCAGTTTCTAGCACTCCGTCATTGAGAACTTTGTCTTTGAAAAATTCATCGGTGGTAAGAATTATGGTTTTGAATGCAAAATTCAAAATTGAAAATTTTGATGGAACTAATAATTTCGGCACGTGGCAATGCGAAGTTTGGGATGTTCTAGTTTAACAAGAACTAGATATCACTTTGGAGGATAAACCTGATGATATGGAAGATAAGGATAGAGCAAAGATCAATCGTTAGGCTTACGGCACCATTAGGCTTTGCCTTGCTAAGGATCAAAAGTACTTTGTTACGAGGGAAACTTCAGCTAAGCAGTTGTAGGAGAAACTGAAAAATAAGTTTATGACCAAGAGCGTTGAAAATCAACTCTATCTGAAGAAAAGACTATATCGTTTCCAGTATAAACAAGGTATTTCGATGTCTGAGCATTTGAATAGTTTTAATAAAATCCTTGCTGATTTACAAAATCTTAATGTTGAAATTCTAAATGAAGATAAGGCATTATTATTGTTAAATTATCTACCTGATAGTTATGATACCACTACCTTGCTGTATGGGAAAGATACAATTAAATTTGATGATGTATCTAATGATTTGATGAATAATGAGTATCGAAAAAGGGATTTACAGGTCCATAGGGACTCAACATTAGAGGCTTTGATAGTAAGGGGTAGGATAGAGGACAAAAATTACGGTGAACGGGGTAAGTCTCAAGTAGTATTGTTTGATAGAAGGATTCCTAAGAAGGATGAGTGTGCTTTCTATCATGAGAAAGGACATTTGAAAAAGGATTGTCCGAAATTGAAGAACAAGATCAATAAGGGACCAAATGTTAACGTAGCAGATGTTGAAGATGATGATACAAATTTTACTTTGATTGTTTCATCATTGGCTGGTCATTCTGATGAGTGGATTTTGGATTCGAGATGTTTCTATCATATGTGTCCCCGTAGGGATTTGTTTTCTAGCTTCTATGAGTTAGATGGAGGAGTTAGTTTAATGGATAATGATAATACTTGTAAAACAAGAGGGATAGGAAACATCTGATTAAAGATGCATGATTGAGCAGTTAGAGTTCTAACAGATCTTCGCTATGTACCGGACTTGAAGAAGAACCTCATCTCATTGGGAATGTTAAACTCAAAGGGTTACAAAGTTACTATAGAAGGTGGAGTCCTAAAAGTGGTACTTGGTGCACTTGTTGTGATGAAGGGTACTCGAAAGGGTAATTTGTTTTTTCTGGATGGGAAAATAGTCATAGGTAAGGCATTTGTTTCTGATAGTTCAGTGAATAGTGCTTATGATACTTCGAGGTTATGGCAAATGCGCTTAGGGTATGCTGGTGAGAAGGAATTACGGGGGTTGATAAAACAGGGTCTCTTAAAGGGCACCAAGACTGGGAAACAGGGATTTTTTGAGAATTGTATCTTAGGCAAGCATACTAGATTTAAGTTTTGCACAACGGTTCATCGTACTCAGGGAACTCTTGATTATATTCGCACTAATGTGTGGGGACCTAGCAGAGTTGCATCTTGGGGAGGTAAGCATTGGTTTGTGACTTTTTTGATGATTTCTCAAAGAGAGTTTGGGTGTATACCATGCAACATAAAGATGCAGTCTTAGATGTGTTTCTTAATTGGAAGAAAATAATTGAAACTCAGACATATAAAAAGATCAAGAGGCTCAGATAAGATAATATTGGTGAGTACAAGTCAGATCCATTCAAACAAACATGCTAAGATGAACGGTATAGTAGACACTTTACAGTTAGAGACACGCCGCAACAAAATGGGGTGGCAGAACGTATGAATAGTACCTTGTTTAAAAGGATGCGATGTATGTTGCTGAATGTTGGATTAGGCTAAGCATTTTGGGCTGAGGCAATGACATATGCATGCTATCTCATCAACAGGTTGTCTACTGCTACAAATGATGAAAAAACACCCATAGAGGTATGGTCTGGAAAACCTACTACAGATTTTGATATTTTGCATATATTTGGTTGTTCTGCATATTTTCATGTGAAGGAAACTAAATTAGACCCTATAGCAAAGAAAGTAATATTCTTAGACTTTAGTACAGGTGTTAAGGGATATAGACTGTGGTGTTTCAAATAAAAGAAAGTTGTTATGAGTAGGGATGTTACTTTTGATAAGTCTATGATGTTAAATCAGATTAAGCAAAAGTATGCTTAAGAGGGAGTATTTCACAGTAGGTGGAGTTAGAGGCTCTAGTGGTTGTAGCGAAAATTGTTTAGATAGTTGATAATTCTATTGTTAATCTAGATGATGAGGGCTTAAGCTTAGATGTGGAGGGCGCTCAAGAGATCCCACAACAACCGAAGTCTATTGCAGTTAGTAGATCGAAAAGAGGGATTCGCAAACCTGCTAGGTTTGCTGACATGGTAGCATATGCACTTCCAGTTGTTGATGATGATATTCCTCTAACTTATAAAGAATCCATGAAACATTCAAAACATGTTAAATGGAATGATACAATGGGTGATGAGATGTAATCATTTCATAAGAATCAGACTTGAGAGGTACAACTTCCAAAGGGAAAGAAGGTAATTGGTTGTAAGTGGATATACACCAAAAAGGAAGGTTCTCTGGGAGAAAACAATGTGAGATTCAAGGCTAGATTGGTAGCTAAATGTTACACACAAAAAGAAGGGATAGTCTATAATGAGGTATTTTCTCTAGTTGTTAAGCATTCTTTTATTCAAATTTTGTTAGCTTTGGTTGCATAATTCGATGTCAAAATTGCATTTGTGTATGGTGATTTGGAGGAGGAAATTTACATGACTCAATCGGGTGGATTTAAAGTTGCTGGAAAAGATGACTGGGTTTGCAAATTGAAAAAATCGTTGTATGGTTTGAAACAGTCTCCAAGACAATGGTACAAGCAATTTGATCTATTTATGACAACGCAGAAATATACAAGAAGCCATTTTGATCATTGTGTGTATTTTCTTAAGCTTTGTGATGGTTCATTTATATATATATATATATATATATTCATATGTGGATGACATGTTCATTGTATCTAAAAGCAAGGTGGAGATAGACAAGTTGAAAACACAGTTGAGAAATGAGTTTGAAATAAAGGATCTTGGTGAAGCTAATAAGATATTTGAGATGGAAATTGAAAGAAATAGAATGAAGGGCACAATTTTTCTATCACAGAAACAATATCTGAAAAAAGTGCTACAACGTGTTAGTTTAGATGGTAATACAAAACCCGTTAGTACACTTTTAGCCTTTCACTTCAAGCTTTGTGTTTTGATGTCTCTGCACACAGGTGAGGAACGTAAGCATATGGCTCATGTTTCCTATGCAAACATAGTTAGTGCTTTGATGTATGCTATGGTGTGCACGAGACCTGATATTCACACTTTGTCATTATGGTGAGCATATATATGCATGATCCGGGTAAAGGGAACTGGCCGGTAGTAAAATGGATTCTATGAAACATTCAGGGTACAATGGATATTGGTTTGATATTTGAAATGAATGATCTATTTGGTCAACATGTGGATTCAAACTATGCTCGAGATTTAGATAAACGACGTTCAATTACAGGATATGTCACGACCCGCAACCCACCCTCTATAGATTAGCGGACCGCAACCATCTGACCCGACCCTTTCACCAAATCGAACCTGATCATCCTGTTACACTATTATCAGTACAACTAACATGTAACATCTGTAACGACCTGCATCTATCCAGCACAATATTGTCCGCTTTGGGCCTTCAGTTCGCATGGCTTTAAAACACGTTATGCTAGGGAGAGGCGTAACCTTACTTATGAATACCCCCGTTTTCCCTTCCCCAAGCGATGTGGGATACCTCCTTCACCCCTCGTTTAGGACCGACCATCCGGCAGGCTAGTTTTTGGCTTTACACATCACACTTCCAGCTAAGGCGTGCTCTGATACCATCTGTAACTGACCTGCATCCACCTAGCACAAGTATTGTCCGCTTTGGGACTCATCCCGCATGACTTTAAAACTCGTTGTGCTAGGGAGAGGCGTAACCTTACTTATGAATACCCCCTCTTTTCCTTCCCCAAGCGATGTGGGATACCTCCTTGTACTTGCCAAAAATGTCCAATCTAGTCGTAGCCTCCTATGGTCTACTCTCCGTGTTAGTCCCTGAAATCAACATATAAATTAGAGTGAGCTAAACTAAGCTCAATAAGTAAGTTCCCTACTCTGCCATATGTACAAGATCTGGAAGGAAACTAAAGAACAAGGATATGATAGCCAGTCAATATCATAACAACAATCATAGCTCGTCAATGAATATCAAATGATTAGGAATAATAACAACAGTCATAGCTCGTCAATGAATATCAAATGATCAGGAATAATAACAACAATCATAACTCTTCAATGAATATCAAATGATTAGGAAGACATATGATAATCAAAGAACCTCTAGTCTGAAAGACAACATCAGATGCTACAGTCAAAAGCTGTCAAGAAGCATGATCATAGTAAGTACTCAATAAACGCTGTACAACTGCCTGATCATTCATACAAGAATATGATCATACTAGAAATCTCAATAAATAGATAGTGATGTCAAAACTAGTGGATGCGATCAATTACGGGCGCCTGGCTACCCTATGTGTGCATAAGCTCTAAGCTCAATAATATAAATTGTGCCTTCTAGGACTGCTATCATGCACTATGCCTTGACATAGACATGATGGAAACTGGTCCCCGTACTCGGGACAGGACCCCATACTCGGGTCATATTACGCATCCAAATGGAGTTTGTGACTGAGCACAAATCCAGCACTAATAAAATATCAAGATCATGCTATTCTCCACGGAGAAGAATGTGGATCATAACTGGTTCAAGGCAACATAATATAACTATAGCTTTTTACAGCTATGTTATCGGGCTACCGAGAATAATAACTACTGGCCCCTCTTGGCCCTATGTACAAATATACAGAATGGTCCTTTGCACAAATGTACAGGAACTCATGATTAAGATATAACATCATCAATAGATATAGAAATCAAGAGCATGATACAACATCATAGCTAAGCTATTCCACTGATAAGTAATATCACATAGTGGAATCATAAAGGATTTGATGTGATAATAAAGAGTACAAATGCGTATAAAAGAACTATGACATGGTTGAGAATGTACTACATGGCAGAGATTCGGTTATTACTTACTTTGAGTTCTTAACAGTGCATTTCCATCCGGTTATCACAATATCTTTTCCATAGCTCTCTTTCTCATTTTTCGTCATTTGAATATCCTGTAATAATGGATTAGAAATATATAGCACATTGAATCAGTATTTATTTCATCATTATACTTCTGGTAAGCTCATTAAGTCATAAGGACGCATTCGTCATTTTTTAGTTTATTACCGGGTCTTGTATATAAATTTTTGAGTCTTTTGGATCTCATTTGGTATCTATTTGTGATTACCGGGATACATCGATCATTTTCTATTTTATACTTTCACTATTCTAGAGTCTTATTTCGACCTTTAATTTTTATAATTATGCATATGACAGTCAATTATATGAGATTGGCTCTCTTTTAAAACTTATTTGGCCTTTACTTTGTATTTTTTATGCTTAGGAGAATTTTGGTCATTTTATATTTTATGCAATTCTGACCCCGAATCATTATTTAGTCATATATACGAGTGCATAATTATTTGGGCCTCCATTGATATCAATCTCGTCCAATTTGGAATTTATTCGGGCTTTGTATCATATTAGGAGTATTTTAGTAATTTTACATCTTATGGTGGTACCACCCCGAAGTCCCTGGATGTCCAATCTGACATTTTCATTGTGTTCAGAATGTCCTAAACATGTTAAGATAGCCTCTTCCAGATTTCAATTTGGACTTCATTTGCTTTATTTATGGCTCAGGGGTAAAATCGTCAATTTACCCTATTTATAAAATAATTTAATTAATTATTTACTTATTAAATTATTTTTCAGGGGTATATTTGAAATAAATTTACAAATCTTGGGCCAGAACAGAATTACTCAGAATTGTTGGGGTCAAACTATAATTTCACAAACTTCTAGTTTTCTTATTTTAATTTAATTAGTGAACCAAAGGGTTCAGGTATCAAAACCCTAAACCGGTCTAAGAGCACGATGAACCAACCGGTTCAGGTTCCTCTGTGAACCAGGATACAATAATCATGTTGTCTTCCTTATCCATGTTTAGGTTAGGTCTTATATTTAGATTCCAATTTCTTATTTCTGTCGCCAAGCAGCCTGATTTCAAGTTTTAAAATCAAACCTTTCATACCTAAAATGTCATCGTGTACATACCCCATTCATATCCGGTCAGGGTTTCGACCCGACCCAATAGACTTAAAAGGACCCGTCTTCTTCTCATGCTTTTCCGACGTTTACTCCAGTGTCTTCTTCAGCGTCGGCGTCAGAACTGTAAGTATTTTTCTTAATTTTTCTAATGCTTTTCACGTCTTTTTAGAAAATTTTTATACCAAATTAATCCTAAACCTTTAAGCATTCATTTGGACCATTTTAGACCTCAAAATTTACTAGTTTTTGACACCCATTTAACTATTTTGGCCATGCACCGGTTGGCCATAAAATGGTCATTTCTTGACTATTTTTCATAATTCAAGCTGTTTTGGATTCTTATGACATCCTCTAGCATTTACTGTTCTCAAAATCGAGTTTGGTTCAACTCAACTTTTTACTGATTTTTAGGCTGAGTTACAGAGGCAGTTTTTGAGTTTTCTTTCAGTTTTTCTTACTGAATTTTGGCTTCTAATCATTTTTAAAACCAAAGAGAAAGTAATTGAGTAACTTACCTTGGCTTCTTGCCCAATTTTGGAAGCTCTCCTCTCTCTCCATCCATGGCAGTTTGATGTTGTTACAACAGCTACTGTTTTTGTCGCACAACAAGTCCTTCTTTTGATTTGATTAGTTTAAACTTTGGTTGTTTTACTTGGTTGCTTCACCCCATTGGCTGCATACAGTCACGTATATATATATATATACACAGTAGACCAGTCTAGAAGCTGATAGTTTCTATAGTTAGAAGCTTCACATACTGCCCCTTTTTCTCGTCAATGTTTTCACTGTGTCAAGAAGCTTCTTGATTTTTCTTCCATTTTTTTCTTATATGTATATCTATATATTATCTATTATAAATATTTTGGCCTCCCCCATCTTCCAACAGCTTTTGCTGCAACTGCCACATGTATATATATATATATATGTCCTCATTTTCCAACAGCTTCTTACGGAAGCTTCTAGCTTATATATTTACAATATTATATATATATATATATATATTGAGTTTTGATATATTTTCCCACCATATATACATGTATATGCGTATAAGCATATATTTTTATCTTTCTTACCGTATTTAATATTTTATTTCATAAAATCTTAAGTTATGGCATGTCGGTAAATTTGACTTAAAGCTGGGGTCAGTATTACTATTCTTTATTTTATCGATTTTGGGTCCCCATTCATGTCTAATATTATTTTCATAATTAATTCTTCGTATGGGTCCCATTTATTTATCTCGACACTCGGTTGACTAGGTTGTCAATTTCCCGAGCATACATCATTTTTGGTGTTCTGGATTAATTTCATATTTTAGGACAATAAATCCCATGTATATAAGATTGGTTGCTGTTTTAGTCTTATCGAATTTTTGGGGTATTACAGGATATGTCTTTACTATTGCTAAGGGACCAGTGAACTGGAGATCTACGTTTGGCAGAGTACATGGTAGTGTCAGAGGCGATTAAGGAAGCTATTTGGTTACATGGATTGATTGAGGATTTAGGGATTGTTCAGAAGCATGTTGAGGTCTATTGTGACAGTCAGAGTGCAATTTGTTTAGCAAAAAATCAGGTTCATCATGCTCGAACAAAGCATATTGATGTTCGTTTCCATTTTGTTCGAGAAGTTATGAATGAGGGGGTATTCTTCTTCATGAGATTGGAACTGTAGATAATCATGCAGATATGCTTACTAAGGTGGTGTCTAAGATCAAGCTCAAGCATTGTTTGGACTTGATCAATATCTTTTATGTTTGAGCACCTAAGGGTGCATGGCACCTAAGTGCTCATTTGGAGGCAACTATGATCCATTTACTTGGTTTTGCATGGTCTGGAGAATTAAGGCCAAGATGGAGATTTGTTGGGTGGTTGTCATGAATTTACCGAACTCTTGATGACCCGTTTGTGAACCAAGATGACCCAAAAAATTGGCAATTATTTTACCCACTTTTGTTTTTGGGCTCATTTTTCTCTTATGTTGTAACCCACTTATATAAGGGTATTATCTTTTAGGGTTTTGAAAGAGAGAGAGAAGAGTCATCGTTGGGAAATAAGGGGTTTCGGGTTTTGAAAGTCTTTGCTCTTTGTAATCTCTTTGATATATAGTGAACTGATCATCACTACCCATGGACGTAGACACCTTGTCGAACCATATAAATCTTGTGTCTTCTTTATTCGTTTTGTTTTGTTTTTGCTCTTTTGGGATCGATTTATTGTTCGTTTGATCTCTTTCGCACAACACTTACACCTTCTCCTTCACCCATATCACCAATATCATCCATAGAGTGCTGAAGTGTTGTCAATCCCTCTATGGGCATATCCTCATCATGTATAAATGGCACGGGGAGGTCAATGGGAGAGGTACAATGTGGTAGTATAACAATTGGCATGCCAAATACATAATGATCATCAAAGGGCATTCTAGTGGATGAGGATAGAGCCGCTACTGATGATGAAAAGGCAGTCGACGTGGAAATGCCCTTATAATGACGTCTCTCATATGCATTGCCAATGCCACGAGCTCGCCCTTGAGGTATTGGGGCAGACTGTGACGAGACTGAATAACATGAAATTTTTTTGTCGCTGATATGTTGATGGGCCTAGTTTTTTCTAAAGCAGAATAACTAAGTCCCTGGATATCATCAAACGCTTGGTGTGACTCAACTCGATCGCCAAAACCCTCGTCAGCTTTCATGTGTATTTTGCTAAGGGTACTTGATTGCAAGTAATATTAACAATTATAAATATATTTCAAAAATAAATGCACGTTTTATAATTGAACGACAATGAAAATACTTTTAATTGATCAAATGTAAATTCAAACCTACCCCTCTCAGAATATATCTAAATGCAGATTATATGTAAAGTATAGATCCATCTATCGACCCAAGATCTACAAGCTCCTAATGAACTGTCTTCATTTGTTATTAATAAATTATAAATGACAAATGAGAGAAAAAACTAGTAACTTAAAAAGCTTGATTTAACGTGTCATGTAGTGATTTTTCATGTCAAGTAGTGAGCATATAGTGATTTATCTGTCAAGTAATGAGCATGTACAAATCCTTGAATGGATGCACGAAAGAACCAAAATATCATGCCAAAGAGTATCATGTCAAATGAGAGAAAAAGCTAACAACTTAAAAGGCTTGATTTAACGTGTCATGTAGTAATTTTTCAAGTCAAATAATGAGCATACAGTGATTTATCATATCAAGTAACGAGCATGCACAAATCCTTGAATGGATGCACGAAAGAACCAAAATATCAAGCCAAAGAGTATCTCATCCTGGTTGCCAGTATTACAATGCAACCACTCCATAATTGTCCCTAGATTATACCTAACAATGGCCCCTATGAATTTTGGCAACAACTTATATGAACTCTCCCAATCTCCAAATATTATAGAAATTGCTTCTACTTCGTGATCCAAGTTTTCTTGTAGGTTATCTTGTAATTGCACTTCTCTTGTATTTGTTCCACAATTAAATCTATGTGCATTGCAGGATCAACCCTCATTACACCTTGTATCTCACTTGCAATTAACTTAGAATCTAATTGCACGTGATTCAAGTTTATATGCAAGTGTAGACAACTAAGTGGGCCCTCATATTTTGTTATTTCAAATATGCTAATCTTCTTTCTTTTAATTGCACGAAACCTCCAATTACACCCGTATTGTTCTTGCAGTTTACATTTCACGACCCTCACATTTGTTTTGCTTTCAACCATTTTATATTGATAGTGGGATCTAATTGAAAATTCTTTCATAGCATGTTATTATTCTTCTTTATCTTTGAAAACAAGAACTTGAGCCAACTCATTCCTCAACGGATCCCATATTTGAGTATGATGCAAAGGGGCTAAACTGCTGCCACCAACATCATCTCCAAAATTCAGATTTGTAAAAAATAGAGAATCAACTTCCTGCAAGTGAATCTCATCATCTTTATCCACTTCGTTCTTATCACCCAATTGTGCCATATCATCATTATCTTCATCTGATATGTTGAGCTAATCATTTACATTAATGTCATGGTTGTAAATGTCCTCAATCTCAAATTTAATAAGATGCTCAACATGGTTCGACTCAACTCCCTCGTATTTTGTATGGCATATCTCCTCAATCAACACAGGACTAGAGGTTTGATGTACCATGGTGACAAAGTTGGAAATTGGGCCATCAATGTCTTACATGAGCAATCGAGTATAAGGACCGAACTCCATCTCCACCGATTGAGGTATAACAAAAGCATGATGCACATCTTTTGTCTCCATATACAAGTCGATGCTATGTAATGTATGATTGTCTAAAACAACCTCAGTCATTGACTCCATAGTCTCGTCATGAATGATTTCTAATGGTGCGTAATTTTTTTGATTGACTGGACATCGGCAAGTCATCTTTACGCCGATTTGTGTCATATCCACCTTCATGATAGCATATATTCTTGCCAAAAGTTTAGTATAAGTTGTTCCAATCCTTAACCTAATGCCGCGTTGAGGATTCATATCATAACATATATTGGCTTGTTGCCCAAAACAAATATTCCCTCCCCAATAACACAATATAGGTACAGATGGGACAGAAAAAGATGTTTCGGCCATTTCTAACCTTCACAAATTAGATATAAGGCATTAATAAATAGCTAAAAAGGTAGTGTTATGTCCAACAGAAGAAACAAATGTGCAAAGAATAATATTTGCGAAAAAAGAGAGTACAAACCACCTCAAACACAACTTTCACATAAAATCCTGAAAATTTAGTGGGCCTTAATGCATAGATCTCTTACCAAGAAAAAGTAGAAGAAGAAGAAAACTCGACGATATAATAATCACTAGAGAGGGTACCCGACACAATACAAAGCAAGCATATCGTGCATACAAATACAATATTGTAATCAAATATGTCAATGAAAAATACATTTTGAAATACACAAATCCCCGTCGTGGACAAAATATAATCAAATTAAGTCACAATTGGGAATTCACAATTCCTAGCACTGTATATATATTGTAACAAGAAGAATCCTATGCATATTAAAATATAAACCACTCACGAAGCCCATTGAGGTCTCACAAATCAACATTGCCGTTTCAAAAAACTGTAAAGAGTCAATTCTCCAAAAAAATAGAAAATTGGGTTTGGACCATAATGTGTTAATTTTTATTTTCAATCACATTATATCGTGTGCTATGGTTCAATTTTTTTAATGAGTCATAAAACACATTATATGATAATATAAAAAGGACACACTGTCAAAAAAGTATGTGTCAATCCTATTCAAAAAAATTTCAGTCAACTCCGTCACTAGGAATTACATCGACTGATATAATCACTGGAACTCCAACCTTGTCACAAAAAGCCAAACCAAGTTGTTATATTGGCTGTAATAGAAGTAATATCATTTTGTACAAACGGTTGTTTATGATTCATTATTTTTATATATATATATATATATATATATATATCTTTTGTTGTTTAGTATTGATGTCCATAAGATAGCTTTAGCCACAATAGTCTATCAAAATTGGGGTGAAAGGAACTTTAAACTATGGCAAAAAAAGGTGTCATAATGTACTATTGATCAAGTAAGAGAACACAACCCAAGGTACATTTGATTCTAGAAATAGTAAAAACATGAATTTTGGAACAAAAATCATGATCCAAGAGAGAAAAATCAGGGCTTATGGTACCTTATTTTTTATGAGTTAATTGGCAACGAGATGGTCGGAAATGGTCGACGACGCGAATGGTGATGGCCAGTGACAGAAACCGATCGAAACAAACGATGGCAGTAACTTGAAACTAGAGAGCTTGTCACTAAGCTTTATGAGAGAGTGGGAGTGCTTGTGATGGAGCCTATGAGAGTGACAAATGAGAGAATGTTGAGAGAGAGAGAGAGAGAGAGAGAGAGAGAGAGAGAGAGAGAGAGCATAAAAAAAAGCGGCATTGTAGTTTAGGGTTAAAAAAGGGAACTCGGGTGGTTAGGGTAAAAAAAAAAAAAGGAAAGATCGGTGAGTTTACAAAAAACTATTTCCCAAATAACCCTATTGTAGCAAATAAGATCAAAACAACCCATTTAATTATTAAAGTTTTAAAATAGCCCTCATTTGGTACAAAAATCGTGTGTGTATATCATATAACAAATGTGTTATATACTGAACATATATGAGAGATCAGTATATCACTCTCAACTACATTTTCAAAAGCTTTTGTTTTTGGGTTTAATTATTTCATTAGTGATCTACTATGCATCATTTGTGACTGATTAACAAGAAGATAAAGAGAGTTACAGAACTACCTGAGGGGAGGAGTAGTGTCATAGTGGAAGATAGAATAGGTAAATACTAGTGTTTAATTTTGTCGTCAATTTCTACTCATTCCACTGTAATGGTTGAATATTTACTTTTATTTTTAAAAAGATTTTTTGTTTTACTTTATAGTGATGTGTGTTTCTTAAGATTCAAGGTAATGATTTGTAACTTGCTTACAAATAGTATGAAACCACCCAATTTCACCTAAATCTGATAATCATCGACCCAAATTTCCTAAAGTTCATTTAAATCTCAAAAAGGGAAGAAAAAAAAAAGCAAAGCAAAGAGAGGCAAGATAATTTAATAAACCCAAATTTAAGAATTAGACAACATCGTGTTCTCAATCTGTTGAATCAATGGCACCAAGGTTGGCCCTCATCTTCATTCCACATTGATGCTTTGAGTTTCAAATCTTCCATCTTCTAACAACTCTTTGCAGATATAGAAATAATTTGGCTGGAGAGAAAATAGTAAGAAAGATGAAGTTGAGTTAGAGAGTTGGTTTAATTAACAAGGTTGAGTTAACTCACTGAGGATAAAATTGGTATTTTAAAAAATATAGGCGATGAGATCAACAAAATTCGTTTGGTCAATTAACAGTTGACCGATGGAGGGAAGGTCCTTGTTATCGACATTAAAGTAGAAAGGATGTTAGTTTAATGTTTCAAACCAAAGGGGACCTATGTGTAATATCGATATGCCTCAGGAGAGGTCAGTGTAATTTATCCTTACAAATAACATGTGTGGCTCCATAACTGCACATGTTAAGAATAACTCTATGCCTATTATTTAAAGAGTAGTTCTACACTTCTCAAAATTTTATTCCAATTTTCTATCCCAAATTATGTGATAGTGACATGGAAAAATTTCACCGTGGCACATTAATTACATGACTTAATTCATTGCCAATGTTACTATATCAGATCATTTGGGATGTAAAACTTGTTATAGATATTTGAGAAGTATAACATTTTTCGTATTTAAACACTGATTTACAAAATATTACTCTGAGAGAATGAGTAACCCATCAAGGGATCAAATAGGTGCACTAGGAAAAAAGTCTTCAAATATATATATATATATATATATATATTAACCTACTTTTTTAATAACAAATTTAAAAGTAACTTCTTGATTAGCATAATCAGACTACCACATCCTATCACAACATATGTATACTTGTGTGTATAAAATATACATACCTATGTATATGTATGTGTCTATATATATAAGAACAATTTCACTGCCCCCAAGACACGAACATGATCATGTCCCAATCCTGTCATGAGCTACATGGCATGTAAATCATGTTCCACTAAAAATAAGTGAGATATCTCACATGACATTGTACTATTGAATGGTGGCATGATCACATGGTGGCCCTGGAATACTGAATGCTTTCAGCTATATAAAGGGGATTTTGTTGTGCAGAAAAGAGTAAAGAGACAATAATTACACAAAAAAATATATATTACAAAACAGAAGCTACAATGACAAGGTGAAGGCAAAGGTGATTTCATTGTCTCATTGGGAAACAATGAAATCTAACTACACTGAAATTTCACTATTTCGTAGTGAATTTTTTTTTTTTAATTTTAATTTGTAATATGGATCTTATTTGATAGATCTTAATTTTTAAAATCTAAATATATCATTTTATTAAAATTAGAGTTATACATTGTGAGATATTAAATTTTGAAGGTTGAAAAAATTTTAGACTTACATTAATTTGCAGGGTTAGTTACAAATGGAAGTTTTATAAATTGAGGAGTATTTTAGTCATAAAATAATTAAAGAAGTTTGGGATTAAAAAAAATTGACTTGGACCCATCTAAATTAACAATATATTTTAAAACTTTTGACCAAAAAACTCCAATTCTTTTTTTTATATATTTATTAACAGAACCCAATGTTTTTATCAAATGGATAACAAGTGATTAAAAATTAATTCTCTAACACTTTTACTTAAATGAAATTAAACTATCCTACTATACACATGGCAAAAAATAATTAGGAAACAAAAACATGAAAAAGACGCATGCCCAAGTTAAAGTCCCTAAAAAAGGGGAAATGGTCTACCGATACCGTTGTATTGTGGTGCTAGAGGCCATTTGGCCAAGTGTTGAAATGAGCAAAATTGGGGTCTCACACTGCAAATTTGAGCAACGCTGCACCTCCGTTGAAGGAATCGCGATTTTGTGCTGCGGGAAGTTTGCCCCAACTTAGGGATAACAATTTATTCTGTTTTCGTTTATTTTTTAATGAGATATATATAAAGTACTCATAAATGAGATCGAATCAGGGTAGGGCCTTTAAAACTCCATCGAATTCGAGGTGAGTTCGGAAGATGGTCACCCCGTCCCGTTTATATATTAATTTTTTTATTTATTTTTATATATACTATATTTACCAACAAATAACACTATATAAAATTAGTTTTAAGGTGTTTTCATATCATACTCGTATTATTTTTTCTTGTATTACTTATTTTTGCAATATAAATTTAATATATCTATCAAAATAAAAGTTTTAACTTATTTAAAAATATATATATATATATATATATATATTGAGGTTTAGGACAAGATGAAATCAAAGAATATAAACGAGATTAGGATCGAAATAAACTTTTAAACAGGACGGAACAAGGTAGGGAGCAAGAAATAAAAATGAAATCTGAGTTGAGAAAGCATCAACTCACTCCAAATCCACCCAATCTATTTCTCAATATTAATGTACAGTGCAGCCGCACCACTGAAACGTTTTTCCCTAAAAAAGTATGAACAAAGAGAGAAAAAACATGCATGGACATAAAAAGACGAGATGTCAAGATCAGGTTCCTTAGAAACAAAGACTTGGTACAAGTCTACCATACGGTCTCTCTCTCTCTCTCTCTCTCTCTCTTCTTATTTTTTGACTTCAAAGTCTGCCATGCACAGTTATTACGTATAGAAAATAGAGGCCAGTCTACGCCCGTTTCTCACGCCTGTCTCTGAGCTACTTCCCATACAATTCTCTGATTGATATAACTTTATTTTTACTTTTGGTGAGGCGGGGTCTCCTGTCCAAACTCGTATAATTGTCATTTCTAAGTTATATTTTTTTAAATTCTAAAAAATATTTTTTATAAATATTAAATTTTGATTCTTTTTAAACTAATTTATTTTAAAAAATTTGCTCAATTTAATTTTTATATTTTATTTCTCTCATTTCTAATCTAAAAGTTTTGGCCCACTTTCAAAAAATTTGGGCCAACACAATCTTTTACCTATTATTTGTTACATTTTTCAATCCAAAATTTTGATCCAACTAAAAAATTGGAGAAAAATTTTTCTAACCCTGCTCTACTTTTTTTCATGATTCTGCCCCTGCTTTGCACGGTGTGGCGGTTCCATTGGAATTTTTTAAAAATGCATGGACATAGAAACATAAGATCGACTTCCTTGAAAACAAAGACTTGGCACAAGTCTACCATGCACAGTGCTCTCTCTTCTTCTTCTTCTTTTTGAAGTGTAGAAAATGGAGGCCCTTCAACCCCTGTATCGACTTCCTTGGAAACAAAGACTTGGCACAAGTCTACCATGCACAGTGGTCCCTCTCTTCTTCTTTCTTTTCAAAGCGTAGAAAATGGAGGCCCATCAACGCCTGTCTCTGAGTTCCTTCTCTTACATTTATTTGATTGAGAATTTGTGGAATTTCTGCGAAGAGATTTCTTATATAAGATGAGTGTCCATCCAGTTTTCACGAAAACAAAGGACTTACAGTAATAAAGATGGTTTACAAGGTCCGTTTTGTCCTCTGTATCCTTCTTTTACTTTCACTTCACTTTATTCTCATTGAAATAGAAGCTCGGATGCTGCCTGCAGAAGCACGCAGTGAGTGACTTCCAATCTTTATTTCTTTCCAACAATTATTGCATTACTAATTTACTATACCATGTCTTCTCTGTTTAATTTGTGCTACCTTCTTCTCTGTATATAGTGGGACATGTACATGTCTTATTATAAAATAAATATTATCTATTCAATTTTCATTATTTTTTCTCCACTTGTTTTTTTACAGGATTCAATTTTATCTAAAACTTTGTAATTTTTGTTGTTGTTGTGCCTTGTGCTCGGTTTTTTTAGTGATTAATGTTATTTGGGAGGGAGTCATGTCAAACTTCATGATTTTTTTAATCAAATGAAGTGGTATTCTAGTTTTGTCAAATTAATTCACTTTACCTGCATAGGATATATTGTTCGAAAATTTCATCAACTGTAAGTATGATCAATTGAACTCGGGACTTCTTAATTTCAATAATTTGAAGGGGTCCCGACACCTTAAACCTACCCAGTTTTCATAACTATTTGTAATTTTTTATCTTTTGGATAAAAAATTAATTTTTAAAAATCTCTAATAAAAATTAATTTTAAAAAATCTCTAATAAAAATTAATTTTTAAAAATCTCTAATAATTAAGGAATTGAGGTTGAAATTTTATGAAAAGATATAGTTGAATGGTAGTTAAAAAGATGTGTTTTATCATGTATTAAATGAAAATATAAGTTTATAGATTGATGCTTGCTTAAATAGGACAAACTAGGCCATAAAAAAAAAAATAAAAAATAGGACAAACTAGCTATTTGGCATGATGCATGGAAAAAATTGGGAGAACCATACTTAATATTGGAAAAGATGATTTCAAAAGAAAAAAAAAAAAATTTAAACGAGCATGATAACAAAAAATTTTAAAAGTTAACGAGAATGATAGGGTGACGAAGCAAAAAGTACTTTCCAGCCGCTCATCTTCATATTTTTTATTAAATTTGAAGATATGAATAATATTTTCAATTTTAATTTTCAAATTTGACGGACCATTATTTATTCTTCAAATCACTATTAATACAATATTCATCTACTAATTATTTTTATAAAAATGTTGGATTTGAAAAATGAACGTTGATTTGAAGATTTGTATAGTTGGAATGAAAATGTTAAAAAAATTGGCATCCATCAACTTCAAATTTGAAGATTGGAGTTGCTGTAAAAGTGATTATCCAAGGTTAATCTCAATTATGCATAGCAGTGGGACAATAGGATAAATAGAGTGACAGTCATATTATAAATTCGCATTCATCCAAGGCTCATAACTTGTTTGCATTTCCTTATCTTTGTTGCTTTTCTATCTTCCATTTCTCCTCATATTTATTTCATCATTACTTATTCCGTTAATTTGAAAAGCATAATCTTTCTCATAAGCAGCGCTTGAGTTAGTACATTTTCTTTTTTGTCAAGAATAATATTTTTCTTTGAAAATAATTTTTTGGAGTGAGGTTATATTGTTGTTGCAGAAGAGAAGGGAGGAAGCAGGATTGAACGCAACCTCATGCGCGTGCGCAGAAGTACCTCTGACTATGCCGGTGCAGCTGAAAGTCCACCCACTATGGGGGAATAAGTAAATTCTAATAGAATTTAGAGTGAAACCATGTTATCTTATCTCTATTATATAAAATAAATAATAAATAAATTTTTGTATTACATAATCAATGTTTATAATAAATATTTTTAGTTTTATATTAAGAATTTTAATAAATTTAATAGAGTTATATCTTTATAAAAATAAAGACACATATTTCTTATTTTTAGACATATATAATCCCTTATTTTAATTAAAATTAATTAAATAAATAAACTAAAAAAAAATTTCACTAATTATAATGGTACCTCAAAGAGGCCATTTTCTCGCAGATTTAGATGGCTTGAAAGTCATCCAGTTACCATCTCAATCCTTGCCTTTTAGGTGCCCATTTGGGAGAGTTTAGATTATTGACAAGTGGTGATGGAAAGAAGTGACGATGAGTAGTTGGATTTTTGGTAAAAATTATTTAAAAGTAATTATGAGACATGCTATTTTTATGTCTAATGATATTATTTAAAAATTATTATGACATTTATATATAATATATTATATAAAATAATTATAAATACATTAATATTATGTAGATGTATTTTGTATAAATTTAAAGAGGATTTAGTAGTCATTTCATAAAGTGTTTAATTAGTAAAAGATTCAAATCAAAACAGTTTAATCCAAAAAGTTTCAAGGTATTTTGTTGACAAAAATCACCATCTGGTAAAATGATTTATATCATGTGCTAGTAGAATTCATGAATAAAATGCCATTTCAATACCTTTTTTCTTTTATAAATTTCAAAATTAAATAACTTTTAATATATAAATTTATTTTTAATAAAAATTATATATTTAGACTCTAAAAATTGAGATATATTAAACAAGATACATATTGCATATGAAATTCTTTAAAAAAATTCGTCTTGTTTAAATAGATAAATTTAGTTCCCCACGTGACAGAAGAAATTTCTTTGGCAAGTTTAAACAAAGAAAAACCTTTTTTATGAAGTATAATTCTATTAAAAAACAAACACAAAATGTACATAGGCTCATGCCCAAGATCAAAAGAGCAAAAAAGGTAAAAATAAGGGAGGAATGCACAACTAAAAAAATTCTTAACAAATATCAACTGAGAAATTTCTTTGTTGGCAAAAAATAACCCATATATATGTATATGTATATGTGTGTGTGTGTGTGTGTATATATATATCATAGAAAAACTACCACATATACTTGCAAGATTGCTACAATTTTCACAAACATTAATCTAATTATTTCCAACAATTTCTATAAACAAAGAGAGGCTCAAATGCAACTTGTAGTCGTTCTTCTTCATCTTTGGTGCCTTTGCAATCTCCCAACCACAAATATAATGGGTGGTACAAAATTTTGCAATTGTGTCATTTCTACAACCAATAGAGCAATCAAACTAATTCAAACTTCAACAAAATGGCATCGATATCTCCTTTACAAACTATTGTCTTCGAATTCAGCAAAGCAAGCAACAATAATTGGTGGTTCTATTAAACAAAATTAATCAAAAATCAAATGCAAAATTTGTTTAATTAGACTTTACTGATACATGAGAAATTAATTATACATGTAAATATGTTGATTGTTTATCGGACTTTATTAATACACCCAAATAGCAAATGCACACCTAATTACAGCCAAGACCCTCATTGGAGCTTTATGGACGACATAGAGAAAATGAATCAAGCACTTGTGTCACGCCCCGAATTCCCGCGAACCCGAGGCGCGACTGACGAAACAGTAAATAAAATAAAATAAAGAACAACTTAAATAAATTTAACTAAACATGCATTCATTACCATCGATACATCAAAATAACATGAAATACATCCCGCCATTACAGTGTTCACAGGTCATTCGGGTTCAAGCCCTTACATCACAAAATATAAGTTCCATTGGCCAAAAATACACCAAGTGCTTCATCCTAGCAAGGTGTCATTGAGTCTTAAGTAGCTGGAGCATCCTCAGCTGAAATGTTGTCCCACGAATGGGTCAGCTCAACTGCTGGTATAATGAAGTGCTAATGCAAGAAATAAAGCTAAGGCGTGGCATGTGCAAAGTGTACATTTATCTCTAAATGCATTCCAGTTCCATTAATAAGATGCAATGAAAGCATGCATGACGCACCCATGCACTCAATGCCACACCCATGTCTCATTTACGGGTACTCCCCGATGGCTCGAAGTACCAATGTCTCGTTTACGGGTCTCGCTCGATGGCTCGAAGTACCAATGCAATGGCCAATTTTGGGTTTTTCACCACAGGATCTGCACCCTTATAATGCAAAGCACCACGTGCTCAACTCACGCCATATGCCCAAGGAATTCACCCAATGCCAATATGCTATGCATTCATCACACAACAACATAATCTCGATGAAACATGCTTTCAATGATATACCACATTCGGGGCAACAATAATATTTAAATCATCAATTTATTCCACATGAATACATATCTCATGCTATCAATCTAATCACATGGCCATATTCACATTCATCACTTTACCAATTCTCAAGAAATACAAACAACACGTAAGCATGTGAACAATCAACTTCAAGTTATCAAGTAAACACATTCCAAATAAACATATAAGTCATTCAAGTCATTCACAAAATATTCCTAACTTAACTTCATTTCTAACATTAGCAAAATGCCATACCTGACGGGTTGGTCTCAACCCAAGTAAACTGCGCTCGTAATGGAGTGGCTAGCAATGAGAATATGGAAGGATCGGACCACCTTCTCCTTGCCTTTCGGTGTCCCTAAAATCACAAAATGCAACTCAGTTCGTTTGTCACTTTAATGATGCTATTCATCAAATTTTATGTCTTTATTTTATTAGTTTCTATTTTGCTAAAATAAATTCTACAATTGGGTCCGAAGCGTCGAAGAAAATAGGTTTGGGCTTTTGCGGAATTTAATTTGGACGTTCGGGCTAAAAAGGACAAAGCTGTCATTTTGCACTTTTACGGGTTCCCATTTCCCGAGACCTCTCCTCGTAAATCGGACTCCACGGTTGAGTCCAAAATGTCGAGATAATAAGATTTCACTATTTGTTTATTTAAATCGAGTTTCGTTTGACTGCGTTTTGACTCACGGGTGTTTTGGTAATTTTAAAGGGTTCCACGGGTCTTTTAATTTTCGGGACCTCGTATCACGTCACAGACCTTACC